>JAIUJO010001079.1:45000-47500 GCA_023846275.1 Vanilla planifolia
AGAAGTAGATAAAGAAGAAGTAGAGGAAGAAGAAGAAGAAGACGAAAAATATGAAGAAAAAGATGAAGGCGAAGAAGAAGAAGAAGTAGACGAGGAAGAAGAAGAAGAAGAAGAACTATAATAATAATAATAATAATAATAATAATAATAAGAAGAAGAAGAAGAAAAGGAAGAAGAATGAGAAGAAGAAGAAGAAGAAGAAGAAGAAGATGATGATGATGATGATGATGAACAAGACGAAAAGAAGAAAAGAAAAAGACGAGAAAAAAGAAGAAGAAAATGAAGAAGAAGAAGAAGAAGAAGATGAAGTAGACGAAGAAGAAGAAGTATGCATGACAGAAGAAGAGAATGAAGATAATGATAACAAAGAAAATGAAGAAGAAGAAGAACAAGAACAAGAAGAATAAGAAGAAAAAGACGAGAAGACGTAAAAGAAGAAGAAGATGAAGATAAAGAAGATAAAGAAGAAGAAGAAGAAGAAGAAGAAGAAGAAGAAAAAGAAGGACTAAAAGAAGTAGAAGAAGATAAAGAAGAAGGAGAAGAAGAGGATAAAGAAGAAGAAGGTGAAGTATAAGAAGAGGAAGAAGAAGATCGAGAAGAAGTGGAAGTCTAATGAGAAGAAGAAGAAGAAGAAGAAGATGAAGAAGTACACAAAGTAGAGGAAGAAAAAGTTGAAGAAGAAGAAGAAGAGGAAGAAGAAGAGAAGAAGAAGTTGTAGAACAAGAAGAAGAACAATAAGAAGAAAAAAAAGAAGATGAATATGGCAAAGAAGAAGAAAATGTAGAAGATTAAGAAGAAGAAGAAGAAGAAGAAGAGGAAGAAGAAGAAAGAGAAGAAAAGGTAGAAGAAGAAGAATAAGAAGAACAAGAAGGAAGAAGAAGAAGAATTATAATAATAATAATAATAATAATAATAATAATAATAATAATAATGATAATAATAATAATAATAATAATACTAATAATAATAATAAATGAAGGAGATGAAATGAGTAAAAGGAAGAGGAAGAGAAAGAAGAAGAAGAAGAAGAAGAAGAAGAAGAAGGAGAAGAGGAGGAAGAAGAAGAAGAAGAAGAAGAAGAAGAATAAGAAGAAGAAGAAGAAGAAGAAGATGATGATGATGAAGAAGACAAAGAAGAAGAAAAGTGGAAGTCGAGGAAGAAGAAGAAAACGAAGAAGAAGAGGAAGTAGGTGAAGAAGAAGAAGATGCAGGCTTGGAAGAAGAAGAAAACGAATACAACGATGACAAAGAAAATGAAGGAGAAGTAGACAAAGAAGAAGAAGAAGAAGAAGAAGAAGAAGAAGATGAAGAAGAAGAAGAAGAAGATGAAGAAGAAGAAGAAGAAGATGAAGAAGATGTAAAGGAAGAACAAAGAAGAAGAAGAAAAAGAAGAAGAAGTAGTAGAAGAAGAAGAAGGAGAAGAAGATGACAGACAAGAAGATGATGAAGTATAGAAGAGGAAGAAGAAGATGGAGAAGAAGTAGAAGAAGAATAAGAATAAGATGAATGAGAAGAAGAAGAACAAGAAAAAGAAGTAGTAGAAGAGAAAGGAGAAGAAGAAAAATAATAATAATAATAATAATAATAATAATAATAATAATAATAATAAGAAATAGAGGTAGAAGAAGGAGAAGGAGAAGAAGAAGAAGAAGAAGAAGAAGTACACAAAGTAGAAGAAGAAAAAGATGAACAAGAAAAGGAAGAAGAAGAACAATTAGAAGAAAAAGAAAAGGAAGGAGGCGAAGAAGAAGAAGAACAAGACGAAGAAAAAGAAGAAAAGGTAGAAGAAGAACAAGAACAAGAAGAAGAAGAAAAGAGGAAGAAGAAACTCGAGAAGACGTACTAGAAGAGGAAGAAGAAGAGGATGAAGAATAAGAAGATGATGATGACGATGAAGAAGAAGAAGAAGAAGAATAAAAAGTAGGAGAAGAAGAAGACAAAAAAAGAAGAAGAAAAAGAAGAAGATGGAGACAAAAAAGAAGTAGACAAACAAGAAGAAGATAAAGAAGAAGAACAAGAACAAGAAGACGAAGAAGATGTCGCAAAAAAACAAGAAGAAGTAGATGAAGCAGAAAAAGAAGTAGAAGAAGAAGAAAAAGAAGAAGGAGAAGAAGAAAAAGAATTGGAAGAAGAAGAAGAAGGTGAAGAAAAAGGAGAAGAAAAAGGAGAAGAAGAAAAAGAAGAAGAGGAAGAAGAAGAAAAAGAAGAAGAAGAAGAAGAAGAAGAAGAAGAGAAACAAGTAAAAGATGGTGAAGAAGAAGAAGAATAGGAGTAATAGGAAGAAGAAGAAGAAAAACAAGAAGAAGATGGTGACAATGATGATGTTTGGAAAAGAAGAAGAAGAAGAAGAAGAAGATGAAAAAGAAGTAGAAGAAGACAAGATGAAGAAGAAGTAGATGAATAAGAAGAGAGAAGAAGTAGAAGACGAAGATGGAGAAGAAGAAGATGATGAATAAGAAGTGGAAGAAGAAGAAGACGAAAGAGATGTAAAAGAAGCAGA
>JAIUJO010001079.1:52500-55000 GCA_023846275.1 Vanilla planifolia
AGAACAAGAAGACAAAGAAGACAAAGAAGATGTAGAAGAAGAAGAAGAAGAATATGAAGAAGAAAAACTAGAAGAAGAAAATGAAGAAGTTGAAGTAGAGGAAGAAGATGAAGAAGACAAAGAAGTAGAACATATAGACAAAAAAGAAGAACAAAAGGAACAAGACAAAGTAGAAGAAGTAGAAGACGAAGAAGTAGTAGAAGAAGAAGAACAAGAACAAGAACAAGAAGAACAAGAAATGGATGGAAAAGAAAAATAAGAAGAAGAAGATGATGATGAAGAAACAAAAGAAGAAGAAGAAAAAGTAGAAGAAGATGAGGAATATGAAGAAGAAAATTAGCATGAAGAAAAAAAGAAGTAGAAGAAGAAGAAAAAGAAGAAAAAGAAGAAGATGTAGAAAAGGTAGAAGAAGAAGAAGCAAAAGAAGAAGAAGAGGACGAAAAATAGAAAGCAAGAAGAAGAAGAACAAGAAGGAGAAGGAGGAGGAGAAGAAGAAGAAGAAGAAGAAAAATGTGAAGACGACTAGGAAGAAGAAGGAGATGAAGAAGAAGAACGAGAAGACGAAGGAGAAAAGAAGAAAAAGAAGAAAAAGAAGAAGAAGATGAAGAAGAAGAAGAAGAAGAATAAGAACAAGATGAAGAAGGAGAAGAAGAAGAAGAAGAAGAAGTACAAGAAAATGGAGAAGAAGGAGAAGAAGAAGAAGAAGATCAAGAAGAAGAAGAAGAAGAAGGAGAATAAGAAGAAGATGAAGAAGGAAAAGGAAAAAAAGAAGAAGAAATTGAAGATGAGGAAAAAGAAGATGAGGAAAAAGAGATGAAAAGTCAAAGGAGAAGAAGAATAAGAACAAGAATAAAAAGAAGAAGAAAAAGTTGAAGATTATGAAGAAGAAGGGCAAGAAGAAGAAGAAGGAGAGTAAAAGGAAGAAGACAGAGAAGGCAAAGAAGAAGAAGGAGAAAATTAAGAGGACAAAGAAGAAGAAGAAGAAGAAGAAGAAGAAGAAGGAAGAAGAAGAAGGAGGAGGAGAAGAAGAAGAAGAAGAACAAGAAGTAAAAGAAGAGGTAGATGAAGAAGAGGATGAACAAGAAGACGAAGAAGAAGAAGAGGTAGAGAAGAAAGAGAAGAAAAGAAAGAAGAAGATGAAGTAGAAAAAGAAAAAAGGTAGAAGAAGAAGAAGATGATGATGATGATGAAGCAGAAGAAGAAGAACAAAGAAGAAAAGAAGAATAAAAAATAGGAGAAGACGTACTAGAATTGGAAGAAGAAGAGGATGAAGAAGAAGAAGAAAAAGAAGAAGAGGGAGAAGAAGAAGAAGAAGAAGAATAAAAAGAAGTAGGATAAGTAGAAGATAAAAGAAGAAGAAGAAGAAGATGGAGACAAAGAAGAAGTAGGCACAGAAGAAGACTATAAAGTGGAAGAAGAAGAACAAAAACAAAAACAACAAGAAGAGGATGAGAAGATGTAGCAGAAGAAGAAGAAGAAGTTGTAGAAGACCTACAAAATGAAGTAGAAGTAGAAGAAGAAGAAGAAAAAGAAGAAGAAGAAGACGAAGTTGAAGAAGAAGAAGAAGACAAGGAAGAAGAAGAAGAAGAAGAAGAAGAAGAAGAAGAGAGAAAGAAGAAGAAGAAGAAGGAGAAGAAGAATAAGACAAAGAAGAAGCATAAGAAGATGAAGAAGAAGAAGAAAAAGACGAAGTAGTAGAAGAAGAAGAAGAAGAAGCAGAAGGAGAGGAAGAAGTAGATGATGAAGAAGACGAACAAGAAGAAGGAGAAGAAGAAGAATAAGAAAAAGATGGTGAAGGCAAAGAAGAAGAAGAAGAAGAATAAGAAAAAAAAGAAGATGAAGAAAAAGTAAAAAAAACAAGAAAAAGTAGAAGAAAAGGATGATGAAAACGAAGAAAAAAATGAAGTAGAAGAAGAAGAACAAGAAGAAAAGATAGATGGAGAAGAAGAAGAAGAAGAAGATGAAAGAAAAAAGAAGGTAGAAGAAGAAGAAGAAGAAGAAGAAAAAGAAGAAGAAGAAGAAGAAGAAAAAGAAGAAGAAGAAGAAGAATTAGGAAATGAAGAAGAAAAAAAAATGAAGAAGAAATAGAAAAAGAGGAAAAAAAAGAACAAGAAGAAGGAGACAAAGAAGAAGTAGATGAAAAAGAAGAAGAAGAAGAAGATGAAGAAGTAGAATAAGAAGAAGAAGAAGAACAAGAAGAAGAACAAGAAGGCAAAGAAGATACAGAAGAAGAAGAAGAAGAATAGGAGGAAGAAGAAAAAGAAGAAGAAGTATAATATGAAGAAGAAAAAGAAGAAGAAGAAAATAAAGAAGTTGAAGAAGAAGAAGAAGCAGAATAAGAAGAAGATGAGGTGGAAGCAGAAAAAGAAGTCAAAGAAGTAGAACACGTAGACAAAGAAGAAGAACAAAAGGAAGAAGACGAAGTAGAACAAGTAGAAGACGAAGAAGAAGAAGAAGAATAACAAGAACAAGAAGAGGATAGCGAAGGAAAAGAAGAAGA
>JAIUJO010001079.1:57500-60000 GCA_023846275.1 Vanilla planifolia
TGATGAAGAAGAAAAAGAAGAAAAGGCAGAAGAAGAAGAAGAAGATGATGAAGAAGAACAAGTAGGATAAGTAGTAGTAGTAGTAATAGAAGAAGAAGAAGAAGAAGAAGAAGAAGAAGAAGAAGAAGAAAAGAGGAAGAAGAAACTGGAGAAAACATACTAGAAGAGGAAGAAGAAGAGGATGAAGAAGAAGAATAAGAAGAAGAATAAGAAGCAGGGGAAGAAGAAGACAAAGAAGAAGAAGAAGAAGAAGTTGGAGACAAAGAAGTAGACAAAGAAGAAGAAGATGAAGAAGTAGAAGAACACGAACAAGAACAAGAACAAGAAGTCAAAAAAGATGTAGCGAAAGAACAAGAAGAGGTAGATGAAGTAGAAAAAGAAGTAGAAGAAGAAGAAGAAGAAGAAGAAGGAGAAGAAGAAAAAGAATTGGAAGAAGAAGAAGAAGAAGAAGATGATGATCAAGAAGAAGAAGGAGAAGAAGAAGATGAAGAAGAAGAAGAAGAAGAAGAAGATGACGATGAAGAACAACAAGAAGAAGAAGAAGAAAAAGAAGAAGAAGAAGAAGAAGAAGAAGAAGAAGAAAAAGGAGGAAAAGAAGCGGGAGATGCGAAGAAGAAGAAGAAGAAGACATTGAAGACGAAGAAGAAGAAGTATAAGCAGAATAAGAAGAAGAAGAAGAAGAACAACAACAACAAGAAGAAGGCGGAAAAGAAAAAGTAGGAGGCAAAGATGATAAAGAAGAAGGCAAAGAAAAAGAAGATGAAGAAGAAATAGATAATGAAGATTATATTGATGAAGAAGAGGAAGAAAAAGTATTAGTAAAAGAAGAAGAGGAAGAAGAAAAAGATGATGAAGAAGAACAAGAAGAAAAAGAAGAAGAAGATGAAAGACGAAGAAGAAGAAGGAGAAGTAGAAGAAGAACATAAAGACAATGTGGAAGAAGAAGAAGAAGATGAAGAAGAAGTAGAAGAAGAAGAAGAAGAAGACAAAGAAGACAAAGACGATGAAGAAGAGGATGAAGTAAATGAAGGAGAAGAAGAAAAAGAAGAAGAAGAAGGAGGAGGAGGAGAAAAAGAAAAACAAGAAGAAGAAGAAGAAGAAGAAGAAGAGCAAAAAGAAGAAGAAGAAGAAGAAGAGGAAGAAGAAGAAGAAGAACAACAACAACAAGAAGACGAAGAAAAAGATGAAGAACACGAGGACGAAGAAGTCTACAAAGACGACAAAGAAATAGAGCAGGAAGAAGAAGAAGAAGGAGAGGAAGAAGAACAAGAAAATGTAGAAAAAGATGAAGAACACGAGGACGAAGAAGACTAAAAAGATGAAGAAGATGTAGAAGATGAAGAAGAAGAAGAAGAAGAAGAAGGCGAGGAAGAAGAGGAAGAAGACGACTGAGAAGAACAAGAAGAAAATGAAGAGGAAGAAGAAGAATGAGAAGAAGGAGAAGTAAAAGAAGAAGAAGAAAAACAAGAAGAAGAAGAAGAACAAGAAGAAGAAGATGATGATGATGAAGAACATGAAGAAAAGAAGAAGGCGAGGAAAAACAAGAAGAAAAAGAAGAAGAAGAAGAAGAAGAAGAAGAAGAAGAAGAAGAAGAAGATGAAGTAGACGAAGAAGAAGATGTATCTGCGAAAGAAGAAGAGAATGAAGACAAAGATAACAAAGAAAATGAAGAAGAAGAAGAAGAAGAAGAAGAAGAATAAGAAGAAAAAGAAAAAGACGAGAAGACGTAAAAGAAGAAGAAGATAAATTAGATAAAGAAGAAGAAGAAGAGGATGAAGAAGAAGAATAAGAAGAAGAAAGAGAATAAGAACTAAAAGAAGTTGAAGAAGATGAAGAAGAAGGAGAAGAAGGAAGAGAAGAAGAAGGTGAAGAATAAGAAGAGGAGGAAGAAGAAGAAGAAGTATAAGAAGAAGAAGAAGGAGAAGAATACGAAGACAAAGAAGAAGAAGAAGAAGGAGAAGAAGAAGAAGAAGAAGAAGAAGAAGAAGAAGAAGAAGAAGTACACAAAGTAGAAGAAGAAAAAGAAGAAGAAGAAGAAGAGGAAGAAGAAGAGAAGAAGTACAAGAAGAAGAAGAACAATAAGAAGAAAAAGAAGAACACGAAGATGGCAAAGAAGAAGAAGAAAATGAAGAAGATGAAGAAGAAGAACAAGATGATGAAGGAAGAAAAAGAAGAAAAGAAGAAGAGGAAGAAGAAGAAAGAGAAGAAAAGGTAGAAGAAGAAGAATAAGAAGAACAAGAAGAAGAAGAAAAAGAAGAATAAAAATTATAATAATAATAATAATGATAATAATAATAATAATAATACTAATAATAATAATAATAAGATGAAGAAGATGAAAAAGGGAACAAGAAGAAGAAGAAGAAGAAGAAGAAGAGGAGGAAGAAGAAGAAGAATAAGAAGAAGAAGAAGAAAAAGAAGAAGAAGAAGAAGATGATGATGAAGAAGTCAAAGAAGAAGAAAAGAGGAAGTCAAGGAAGAAGAATAAAATGAATAAGAA
>JAIUJO010001079.1:67500-72877 GCA_023846275.1 Vanilla planifolia
ATGATGAAGAAGACGAACAAGAAGAAGGAGAAGAAGAGGAACAAGAAAAAGATGGTAAAGGCAAAGAAGAAGAATAAGAACGACAAGAAGATGAAGAAGAAGAAAAAGAAGAGGAAAAGGATGATGAAAACGAAGAAAAAAATGAAGAAAAAGAAGAAGAAGAAGAGGAGGAAGAAGAATAAGAAGAAAAGGTAGAAGAAGGAGAAGAAGAAGAAGAAGAAAGAGAAGAAAAGATAGAAGAAGAAGAAAAAGAAGGAGAAGAAGAAGAAGAAGAAGAAAAAGAAGAAGAAGAATTAAGAAAAGATGAAGAAGAAAAGGAAGAAGAACTACAAAAAGAGAAAGAAAAAGAAGAAGAAGAAGGAGACAAAGAAGAAGTAGATGAAAAAGAAGAAGAAGAAGATGAAGAAGTTGAATAAGAAGAAGAAGAACAAGAACAAGAAGGAAAAAAGATGTAGAAGGAGAAGAACAAGAATAAGAGTAAGAAGAAAAAGAAGAAGAATAATAATATGAAGAAGAAAAAGAAGAAGAAGAAAATGAAGAAGAAGAAAATGAAGAAGTTGATGAAGAAGAAGAAGAAGTAGAATAAGAAGAAGAAGAGGAGGAAGAGAAAAAAGAAGTCCAAGAAGTAGAACACGTAGACAAAGAAGAAGAACCAAAGGAAGAAGATGAAGTAGAACAAGTAGAAGACGAAGACGAAGAATAAGTAGAAGAAGAAGAATAAGAAGAGGATGGCGAAGGAAAAGAAGAAGAAGAAGAAGAAGAAGAAGAAGATGATGATGATGATGATGATGTTGAAGAAACAAAAGAAGAAGAAGAAAAAGAAGAAGAAGATGAGGAATACGAATAAGAAAATTTTTATGAAGAAAAATAGAAGAAGTAGAAGTAAAAGAAAAGGAAGAAGAAGATGTAGAAGAGGTAGAAGAAGAAGGAAAAGAAGAAGTAGAGGAAGAAAAAAAGAGAAACAAGAAGAAGAAGAACAAGAAGGAGAAGAAGGAGAAGAAGAAGAAGAAGAAAAAGAAGAAGAAAAACAAGAAGAAAAAGAAAAAAAAGAAGTAAAAGAATATGAAGAAGAAGAAGAACAACAAAAAGCATAAGAAGAAGAAGAAGAAGAAGAAAGAGAAGAAGAATAAGAAGATGAAGAAAAAGAAGATGAAGAAGAAGTAGAAGTAGAAGAAGTAGATTAAGAAGTGGACGAAGAAGACAAAGAAGAAGGCGTAGAAGAACAAAAATATGAAGAAAAAGTTGAAGGCAAAGAAGAAGAAGAAGTAGACGAGGAAGAAGAAGAAATAGACGAGGATAAGAAGAAGAAGAAGAAGAAGAAGAAGAAGAATAAAAATGATAATAATAATAATAATAATAATAAGAGGAAGAAGAAGAAGAAGAACAAGAAGAAGAAGAAGGTGAAGAAGAAGAAAAAGAAGAAGAAGAAGAACAAGAGGTGGAGGAAGAAGAAGAAGGAGAAGAAGAGGAAGAAGAAGAAGAAGAAGAAGAAAAAGAAGAAGAAGAAGAAGAAAAAGAAGAAGAAGAAGATGATGATGATGAAGAAGAAGACGAAAAGAAGAAAAGAAGAAGGCAGGGAAAAAGAAGAACAAAATGAAGAAGAAGAAGAAGAAGATGATGAAGAAGACGAAGAAGAAGAAGTAGAAGAAGATTTAAGTACGGAAGAAGAAGAGAACGAAGACGAAGGTAATAAAGAAAACGAAGAAGATGTAGACAAAGAAGAGGAAGAAGAAGAAGTAGAAGTAGTAGAAGAAGAAGAAGAAGAAGACGAGGAAAACATAAAAGAAGAAGAAGAAGATAAAAAAGATAAAGAAGAAGAAGAAGAAGAAGAAGGGGAAGAAGAAGATAGAGAAGAAAAAGGTGAAGAATAAGAAGAGGAAGAAGAAGATCGGGAAGAAGAAGAAGAAGAAGAAGCAAAAGTAGAAGAAGAATATGATGAATAAGAAGAAGAAGAAGAAGAAGAGGAAGTAGAAGAAGGAGAAGAAGAACAACAACAAGAAGAAGTACACAAAGTAGAAGAAGAAAAGATTAAGAAGAAGAAGAGGAAGAAGAAGAGAAGAAGAAGAAGAAGAAGGAGAAGAAGAACGAGAAGAACAATAAGAAGAAAACCAAGATGATGAAGATAGCAATGAAGATGAAGAAAATGAAGAAGATGAAGAAGAAGAGGAAGAAGAAGAAGATAAAGGAAGTAGAAGAAGAAGAAGAATAATAATAATAATAATAATAATAACAATATTTATAATAGTAATAATAATAATACTAATAATAATAATAATAATAATAAGTTGAAGAAGAAGAAAAAGAAAGTGTGAAAGAAGAAGAAGAAGAAGAAGAAGAAGAGGAAGAGGAAAAAGAAGAAGAGTAGGAAGAAGTAGAAGTTTAAGAAAAAGAAGAAGAAAAAGAAGAAGAAGATGATGATGTTGATGAAGAAGGCAAAGAAGAAGAAAAGAAGTCACGGAAGATGTAGAAAACAATGAAGTAGAAGAAGAAGAAGAAGAAGAAGAAGAAAAAGAAGTAGATGAAGAGGAACAAGAAGAAGAAGAAGAAGAAGAAGAAAAAGAAGTAGATGAAGAGGAACAGGAAGAAGAAGAAGAAGAAGAAGATGTTGGCATGGAAGAAAGAGTGAAAGAATACAAGGATAACAGGGAAAATGAAGGAGAAGTAGATAAAGAAGAAGAAGAAGAAGAAGAAGAAGAAGAAGAAGGAGAAGAAGAAGAAGAAGAAGAAGAAGATGAAGAAGACATAAAAGAAGAAGAAGAAGAAGGAGAAGAAGAAGAAGAAGAAGAAAAAGAAGAAGTAGAAGAGGTACGAGAAGTAGAAGGAGAATAATAATAATAATAATAATAATAATAATAATAATAATAATAATAATAATAATAATAAGAAGTAGAAGAAGAAGGAGAAGAAGTACACAAAGTAGAAGAAGAAAAAGATCAAGAAGAAGAAGAAGAGGAAGAAGAAGAAGAAGAAGAAGAAGAAGAAGAAGAAGAAGAAGAGAAGGAAGAAGAGGAAAGGGAAGAAAAGATAGAAAAAGAAAAAGAAGAAGAATAAGAACAAGAAGAAGAAGAAAAAGTAGAAAAGGTAGAAGAAGAAGAAGAAGAAGAAAAATGAAGAATAAGCAGAAGAAGAAGAAGAAGAAGAACAAGAAGAAGAAGAAGAAAAGAGGAAGAAGAAACTAGACAAGATGTACTAGAAGAGGAAGAAGAAGAGGATGAAGAAGAAAATGAAGAAGAAGAAGAAGTAGAAGAAGAAAAAGAAGAAGAAGGAGAAGAAGAAGACAAAAAAGAAGAAGAAGAAGAAGAAGATGAAGACAAAGAAGAAGCAGTGAAAGAGGAAGAAGAAGTGTGTGAAGAAGAATATGAAGAAGTAGAAGAAGAAGAACAAGAACAAGAAGTCGAAGAAGATGTAGCGAAAGAAGAAGAAGAAGAAGAAGACGAAGAAGAAGAAGAAGAAGAAGAAGAAGAAGAAGAAGAAGAAGAAGAAGAAGAAGAAGAAGAAGAAGAAGAAAAGGAGTTGGAAGAAGAAGAAGAAGATGTTGATGAAGAAGAAGGAGAAGAAGAAGAAGAAGAAGATGATGATGATGATGATGAGGAAGAAGAAGAAGAAGAGAAAGAAGAAGAAGAAGAAGATGAAGTACGAGAAAAAGAAGAAAAAGAAGAAGGAGAAGAGGGAGACGTAGAAGAAGAAGAAGAAGAAGAAGTAAAAGAAGAAGAAGTAAAAGAAGAAGAAGACAAAGAAGAAGAAGAATAAGAAGGAAAAGAAGAAGAACAAGTGGAACAAGAACTAGAAGAACAAGAAGAAGGTGAAAAAGAAAAAGAAGGAAAAGAAGATAAAGAAGAAGGCAAAGAAAAAGAAGAAGATGAAAATGAAGAAGATGAAGAAGAAGAAAAAGGAGAAAAAGATAATGATGATGATATTGATGGAGAAGAAGAAGAAGAATAGGAAGAAGAAGAGAAAGAAAAAAAAATATGAAGAAGAAGAAGAAGAAGAAAAAGAAGATGAAGAAGAAAGACGAAGAAGAAGAAGAAGAAGAAGAAGGAAAAGAAGAAGAAGAAGAAGAAGAAGAAGAAGTAGAAAGAGATGAAGAAGAAGAAGTTGAAGAAGAAGATGAAGACAAAGTAGAAGAAGAAGAAGAAGAAGAAGATGAAGAAGAAGAAGAAGAAGAGAAGAACAAGAAGAAGAAAGAGAAGAAGAAGAAGAAGAAGACAAAGAAGAAGAAGAAGAGTTTGAAGTAAATGAAAGAGAAGAAGAAAAAGAAGAAGAAGAAGAAGAAGAGATGAAGGAGGAGGAAGAGGAGGAGAAGAAGAAGAAAAATAAAAAGAAAAGTAGAACGAGAAGAAGAAGAAGAAGAAGAAGAAGAAGAAGAAGAAGAAGAAGAAGAAGAAGAAGAACAAGAAGAAATAGGTGAAGAAGAGATGAAGAAGATGGAGAAAAAGGAGGAGAAGAAGAAGTAGAAGAAGAAGAAGACGAAGTGTAGGAGTAAAAAGAAGAGGAGGAAGAAGAAGAAGAAGAAGAAGAAGAAGATGATGATGATGATGATGATGATGACGAAGGAGAAGAAGAAGATGAAGAGAAAGAAGAAGAAGAGGAAGAAGAAGAAGAAGAAGAAGAAGAAGAAGAAGAAGAAGAAGATGAAGATGATGATGATGAAGAAGAAGATGAAGAAGTGAAAGAAGAAGAAGAAGAAGAAGAAGTACAAGAAGAAGAATGAAAAGAAGAAGGTGAAGAGGGAGTTGTAGAAGAAGAAGAATAATAAGAAGAAGAAGAAGAAGTAGAAGAAGAAGAAGAAGAAGAAGAAGAAGAACAAGATGAAGAAGAAGAAGAACAAGACGATGAAGAAGAAGAATAAGAAGAAGAAGAAGAAGAAAAGAAGAAGATCAAGAAGAAGGCGAAAATGAAAAAGAAGAAGGTGAAGAAGATAAAGAAGAAGGCAAAGAAAAAGAAGAAGAGGAAAATGAAGAAGCCGAAGAAGAAGAAAAAGATAATGATGATGATATTGATGAAAAAGAAGAAGAAGAAGAAGTAAGAGAAGATGAGGAAGAAGAAAAAATATGAAGAAGAAGAAGAAGAAAAAGAAGAAGAAACAAGACAAACAAGAAGAAGAGAAGAAGAAGGAAAAGAAGAAGAAGAAGAAGAAACAAATGAAGAAGAAGAAGAAGTTGAAGAAGAAGATGAAGACAAAGTAGAAGAAGAAGAAGAAGAAGAAGAAGATGATGAAGAAGAAGAATAATAATAATAAGAAGAAGAAGAAGACAAAGAAGACAGAGAAAGTATAAGAGGTTGAAGCAAATGAAGGAGAAGAAGAAAAAGAAGGAGAAGAAGAAGAAGGAGGAGTTGGAGGAGGAGGAGGAGAAGAAAAGAAAAAGAAAAAGAAGAA
>JAIUJO010002888.1:0-2500 GCA_023846275.1 Vanilla planifolia
TTCTTCTTCTGCCTCTTCATCTTCTTCTTCTTCTTCTTCTTCTTCTTCTTCCTCCTCTTCTCTTACTTCTACTTCTTGATCCACTTTTTTCTCCTATTGCTGCTCCTCCTCTTCTTCTTGTTGTTGTTCTTCTTGTTCCTTCTCCTCTTTTTCTACTAGTTCCTCTTTTTGTTCTTCCTCTTTTTGTTCTTCTTGTTCCTTCTTCTCCCTCCTCTTCAACTTCTTCTTCTTCATCATTTTCTTCTTATTTTTTTCTTGTTGTTCTAATAGTATTTCTTTATCATCATCTTCTTCTTCTTCTTCCTCTTCTTCATCATCTCCTTCTTCTTCCTCTTCATCTTCTTTTTCTTCTTGTTTTTCTTCTTCCCCTTCTTCATCATCATCTTCTTCTTCTTCTTCTTCTTCTTCTTCTTCCTCCTCCTCCTCTTCCTCTTCTTCCCCTTCTTCCTCTTCAACCTCTTCTTCTTCTTTACTTCTTCATCCTCTTCTTCTTCTTCGTCTTCTTCTTCTTCTTCTTCGTCTTCTCCACTTCTTCTTCTTCTTCTTCTTCTTCTTCTTTTTCTTCTTCTTCTTCCTCTTCTTCTTCTTCTTCTTCATCTTTTTCTCCTTCTCCGGCTTCTCTTTCTTCTTGCTTTTGTTGCTCTTCTTCTTCTTCTTCATCTTCATCTTCTACTTCTTTCTACTTCTTCTTTTGCTTCTTTTTCTTCTTCTTCTTCTTCTTCTTCTTCTAATTCCTATTCTTCTCCTTCTCCTCACCCTCTCCACCTTTTTCTTCTGCTACTTCTTCCTCTTCTTCTTCTTCTCCTTGTCCTTCTTCTTCTTCTTCTTCTTTTTCTTCTCTTTCTTCTTCTTTTTCTTCTTCTTCTTCTTCATGTTCTTCTTCTTATTCTTCTACTCTACCACTTCTTCTTCATTTTCTACTTTTTCTTCATCATCTACTTCTTCTTCTTCTTCTTCTTCTTCGTCTCCTCCTCCTTCTTCTTCGTCACCTTCTTCTTCTTCTTCTTCCCCTTCTTCTTCTTCTTATTCTTATTCTTTTTCTTCGTCTTCCTTTACTTCTTCTTCTTCCTCTTCATCTTCTTCTGCTTCTTCTTCTTCTTCTTCTTCTTTTGCTTCTTGTTCTTCTTCTTCCTCTTCTTCTCCTTCCTCTTCTTCATCTACCCCTTCTGCTTTTTCTTCTTCGTATTCTTCTTCTCCTTCTTCTTCTCCTTCTTCTTCTTCTTCTTCTTCTTCTTCTTCTTCTATTTCTCCTTCTTCTCCTTCCTCTTCTTCTTCTCCTTCTTCTTCTTCTTCTTCTCCTTCTCCTTCTTCTTGTTCTTGTTTTCCTTCTTCTCCTCCCCCTCCTCCTCTTTCTTCTTCTTCTTCTTCCTCTTCTTCTTCTTCTTCTTCTTCTTCTTCTCCATCTTCTTCTTCTCCGTATTCTTCTTCTCATTCTTCATCTCCATCTTCTTCTTCTCCTTTTTCTTCTTCTTCTCCTTCTTCTTCTTCTCCTCATTCTTCTCCTCTTCCTTCTTCTCTTACATCTTCTTCTACTTCTTCTTCTTCTTCATCATCTTCAACTTCTTCTTCTTATTCTTCTTCTCGTCCTTCTTCTTCTTCTTTTTCTTCTTCTCATCCTTCTTCTTCTTCTTCTTCTTCTCCTTCTTCTTCTTCTTGTCCTTCTTGTTGTCCTAGTTCTTCTTCTTCTTCTTCTTCTTCTCCTTCTACTTCACCCCCTTCTTTTTCATCTTCTTCTTCTTCTCCTTATTCTTCTTCTTCTTCTCCTTTTTCTTCCTCTCTTTCTTCTTATTCTTCTCCTTCTTCTCCTTCTTCTTTTTCTCCTCCTCGTCCTCCTTTTTCTTCTTCTTCTCCTTCTCCTTTTTTTTTTCTCTTCTTCTTTCCATCACCCTCCTACATCACCTTCATCTTCTGTTTCTACTTCTTCTTCTTCCTCTTCTTCTTCTTCTTCTTCTTCTTCTTCTCCTCCTTATCCTTCTTCTTCTTCTTAATTTTTTTCTTCTTCTTGTTCTTCTTTTTCTTCGTCTTTTTCTTCTTCTTCTTATTCTACTCTTCCACTTCATCTTCTTCTTTGTCATCATCTTCTACTTCCTCTTCTTCCTCTTCCTCATCACCTTCTCCATCTTCTTCCACTTCTTCTTCTTCTTCTACTTTTTCTTATTCTTCTTCTTCGTCTTCCTTTACTTCTTCTTGTTCTTCTTCTTCTTCATCATCTTCCTCTTTTGCTTCTTCTTCTTCTTCTTCTTCTTCTCCTTCTTCTTCTTCTTCTTCTACTTCTTCTTCTCCTCCTTCTACTTCTTCTTCTCCTTCTTCTTCTCCTCCTTCTTCTTCTTCTTCTTCTTCTTCTCCTTCTTCTTCTCCTTCATCTTCTTCTCCTTTTTCTACTTCTTCTTATTCTTCTTCATCTTTTTCGTCTTCTCCTTCTTCTTCTTCTTCTTCTTCTCTTTCTTCTTCTTCTTCTCCATCTACTTCTTCTTCTTCTACTTCTCCTTCTTCTCCTTCC
>JAIUJO010002888.1:12500-15000 GCA_023846275.1 Vanilla planifolia
ATCTTCTACTTCTTCTTCTTTACCTTCTTCTCCTTCTTCTTCTTCTTTTTTTCTTCTTCTTCCTCTCCTTCTTCTTCTTCTTCTTCATCTTCTCCTCCTCCTTCCCCTTCTTCTTCTTCTTCTTCTTCTTTCTCTTCTATTTCTTCATCTTCTTCTTGTTCTTCTTCTTCTTCTTCTTCTTGTTCTTCTTCTTCTTCTTCTTCTTCGTCTTCTTCTTCTTCTTCTTCTGCCTCTTGATCTTCTTCTTCTTCTTCTTCTTCTTCCTCCTCCTCTTCCCTTACTGCTACTTCATCCACTTTTTCCTCCTCATGCTGCACCTCCTCTTCTTCTTCTTCTTGTTCTTCTTGTTCCTTCTCCTTTTTTTGCACTAGTTTCTCTTTTTGTTCTTCCTCTTCTTTTCTCCATCTTCTTATTATTCTCCTTCTTCTTCCTACTCTTCAACTTCTTCTTCATCATCATTTTCTTCTTATTTTTTTCTTGTTGTTCTTCTACAATTTCTTTATCATCATCATCATCTTCTTCTTCTTCTTCTTCTTCTTCCTCTTCTTCATTATCTCCTTCTTCTTCCTCTTCATCTTCTTCTTCTTGTTCTTTTTCTTCTTGATGAGGACATCATGTTCGAGAAGGACTTTCGACGACCAAGGACCAGGTCTTATACAAAAAAACAAGGCCAAAATCTAAATTCCTGCCACCGAAAGCCGCCTCCGCCGCAACCTCCGCCGTCGCCGCGCCTCCAGCCATCCGGATGACCCGCGCCGACCCACGCCAGCCCGCGCCGACCCACGCCAGATCGCGAACTGTGACCCGCGCCGACCCACACCAGACTCACGAACTGTGACCCGCGTCGACCCACGCCAGCCCGTGCCGAGTAACGCCGGCCCGCGCCGACCGCACTTCCGTCGAAACGTCGCCGCGCCTCCAACCATCCGAAATTAGGGATAAATACATGAACTTTCATTAATTTTCTCAGAATTTTAAGAGTCTATTTTTAGGTGCCTTTTAATTTACCCATGTGTCCTTTAGTATTCCCATATTATGAGTCAAATGTCTTTTGTACCCTTATGGATTCCTATATAAGGGGAAGTCCTCTTCTATTGTAAGGATATACAGTTAATGAAAACTTTTTGAGTGTTCTTTGCTTCCATTCTGAGTTCGTGAGTGCTCTGAGTGTCTTTGGCGTGCCGACTCGTCAAAGCTCTGATACTGGGAGGAGGGACGCGAGGTCCAAGTGGTGAGACGCCACTCCAGTCTATCATCTTCCTTCACCGCTCAACCATCTTCAAGTTGAAGTTTTCGTTTTCCTCGTCTTCCTTTTTTACAAGTAATTTCCAATTCCTAGATTATTAATTTGTCGTCAATATATTTTCATTCTGCGAAGTGCAACTTCTATTATAAATTATATTTAAGTTTCAACTGGTACTTAACCAATCTAAGTACTCCCCATTTCTGAGTGTTTGAAAGTGTGTAGCCGTAATCGATTTAGCGACTTCTTAGCCGCTATCGATCCTATTTTAGTTAGGATTCATTGGTTGGTGCCCCTTTGCGTTCAACCCTCTTCGTATCTAGGATGAGTGTCCCTTAGGGAGACGACCCTGCTCTTTGTTGTGCATCAGCCACGAATTTTCTAACTAAGCAAATTTCTTCAATCCTACATCACTTCTTCTCCTTTTTCATCATCATTATCATCTTCTACATCTTCTTTTTTTTCCTCCTCCTCCTCTTCTTCTTCCCCTTCTTCCTCTTCAACCTATTCTTCTTCTCCTACTTCTTCATCCTCTTCTTCTTCTTCGTCTTCTTCTTCTTCTTCTTCGTCTTCTTCACATCTTCTTCTTCTTCTTCTTCTTTTTCTTCTTCTTCCTCTTCTTCTTCTTCTTCTTCTCCTCCACCTCCTCCTCCTGCTTCTTCTGCTTCTCTTTCTTCTTGCTCTTGTTGCTCATCTTCTTGCTCTTGATCTTCTTGTTCATTTTCATCTTCTACTTCTTCTACTTCTTCTTCTTTTGCTTCTTCTTCTTCTTCTTCTTCTAATTCTTATTCTTCTTATTCTCCTCACCCTCCTCCACCTTCTTCCTCTACTACTTCTTCCTCTTCTTCTTCTTGTCCTTATCCTTCTTCTTCTTCTTATTTTTCTTCTTCTTCTTCTTCTTCTACTTCTTTTTCTTCATGTTCTTCTTATTCTTCTACTCTGCCACTTCTTCTTCTTCATTTTCTTCTCTTTCTTCATCATCTACTTCTTCTTCTTGTTTTTCTTCTTCTCCTCCTTCTTCTTCATCACCTTCTTCTTCTTCTGCTTCTTTTTCTTATTCTTATTCTTCTTCTTCGTCTTCCTTTACTTCTTCTTCTTCTTCCTCTTCGTCTTCTTCTGCTTCTTCTTCTTCTTCTTCTTCTTCTTCTTCTTCTTCTTCTTTTGCTTCTTCTTCTTCTTCTTCATTTGCTTCTTCTTCTACTTCTCCTTCCCCTTCTTCATCTACCCCTTCTTCTTCTTCTTCTTTGTATTCTTCTT
>JAIUJO010002888.1:32500-35000 GCA_023846275.1 Vanilla planifolia
CTCTTCTTCTTCCTCTTCTTCTACTTCTTCCTCTTCTTATTCCTCTTCTTCTTCCTCTTCTTCTTTCTCTACTTCTTCCTCTTCTTCCTCTTCTTTTTCCACTTCTTCTTCCTCTTATGCTTCCTCTTCTTCTTCTTCTTCTTCTACTACTACTACTTCTTCTTCTTCCTCTTCTTCTTCCTCTTCTCCTTCTTCTGCTTCTACTTCTTCCTTCTCTTCATTTTCCACTTCTCCTTCTCCTTCTTATGCTTCTTCTGCTTCTTCCTCTTCTTCTTCTCCTTCTTCACCTTCTTCTTCCTCTTCTTCTCCTACTCCTTCTTCTTCTTCTTTTCTCCTTTTCCTTTCTACATCTTCTTCTTCTTCTTCATCCTCCTCTTCTTCTTCCTCTTCTCCATCTTTTGCTTTTTCTTCTTCTTTCTTTTCTTCTTCCTCTTCTTCTTCTCCTTCTTCTGCTTCCTCTTCTTCTTCCTCTTCTACTTCTCCTTCTTCTGCTTCTTCTTCTTCCTCTTCTTCTTCTTCTTCTTCTTCTTGCCCTTCTTCTTCCTCTCCTTCTGCTCATTCTTCTTCCTAACTTTCTCCTTTTTCTTCTGCTCCTCCTTCTTCTTTTTCTTGTTTTTGTTCTTCTTCTTCTTCTACTTTTTCCTCTTCTTCTTCTTCTTCTACAACTACTACTTCTACTTCTTCTTCTTCTTCTTCTTCTTCTTCTTCTACTACTTCTTCATTTTCTTCTTCTTCTTCTTCTTCTTCTTCTTCTTCTTCTTCTTCTTCTGCTCCTTCTTTTTATGCATCTTCTACTTCTTCTACATCTTCTTCTTCTTCTTCACCTTAGTCTTCTTCTTATCCTTCTTCTACTTCATCTTCTTCTTCTTCTCCTTCTTCTTCTTCTTTTTCTTTTCTTCTTCTTCTTCTTCTTCTTCTTCTTCTTCTCCTTCTTCTTCTCCTCCTCCTTCTTCTCCTCCTCCTTCCTTTCCTCCTTCTCTTTCTCCTTCTCCTTCTCCTTCTCCTTCTCCTTCTCCTTCTCCTTCTTCTCCTTCTCCTTCTCCTTCTTCTTCTTTTTCTTCGTCTCCTTCTCCTTCTCCTTCTCCTCCTTCTTCTTCCCCTTTTCCTTCCTCTTCTTCTTCTTCTTCCACTTCTCCTTTCCTTCTCCTTCTTATTCTTCTTGTTCTTGTTCTTGTTCTTCTCCTTCTTCTACTTCTTCTTCTTTATCTTCCTCATCTTCTTGTTCTTCTCCTTCTTCTTCGTCTTCCTTGTTCTTCTTCTTCGTCGAAGTCTTCTTCTTCCTCTTCTTCTTCTTCTTCTTCTTCTTCTTCTTCTTCGTCTGCTTTATCATCTTTTCTTCTTCTTCTTCTTAGTCTGCTTTATCATCTTTTCTTCTTCTTATTCTTCTTCTTATTCTTCTTCTTTTTCATCGTCGTCTTCTTTCGGTGCTTCTTCTTCTTATTATTCCTTATGTTCTACTTCTTCTTCTTCTTCTTCTTCTTCTTCCTGCTCTTCTTCGTCTTCTTCTTCTTATACTTCTTCTTCGACATCTTCTTCTAATTCTTCTTCATCTTCGTCTTTATCTTCTTCTTCTACTTCTTCGCCTTCTTCTACTTGTCCCATATCTCCTTCTTCTTCTTCTTCTTCAACCTCTTCTTTTTCATTTAATTGTTCTTCTTCTTCTACTTCTTACACTTATTCTTATTCTAGTTCTTATCCTACTTCTTGATCTTTTTCTTCTTCTTCTTCTTCTTCTTCTTAATCTTCCTCTTCTTCTCCTTCTTCTTCTTCCACTTCGTCTTTCTTCTTCTTCTTCTTCTTCTTCCTCTTTTTTTATCTTTTTCCTGTTTTTCTTCTTCTTCTTCTTCTTTCCCCTCTTCTTCCTTGTCTTCTTGTTCTTCTTCTTATTCTTCTTCGTCTCCTCCTTCATCTTCTTCTTCTTCTTCCACTTCTTCTTCATCTTCATCATCTTCTTCTTCTTCTTCACCTTCTTCTTTTCTCCCTTTCTATCTTCTTGGTCTTCTTTTTCTCCTTCTTCTTCTTCTTCTTCTCCTTCTTCTTCTTGTTCTCCTTCTTCTTTTTCTTCTTCCCCTTCTTCTTCTTCTTATTCTTCTTCTATCTTTTTGACTTCTTCTACTTCTTCTACTTCTTCTACTTCTTCTTCTTCTTCTTCTTTTGCTCCTTCCTCTTCTTCTTTTTCTTATTATTACTCTTCTTCTACAACATCATATCATTATCATCATCATCATCTTCTCGTTGTTCTTCTACTTCTTCTTCTACGCTTTGTTCTTCTTCTTCATCTTCTTCATCTTTTTCCTCTTCTTCTTCTACATCTTTCTTCTTCTTCTTCTTCTTCTTCTTCTCCATCTTCTTCTTCTTCTTCTCCTTCTTTGTCTTCTTCTTCTTCTTCTTCTTTTACTTCTTCTTCTTCTTCTTCTTCATCATCTCCTTATTTTTCTTGTTTATTTTCTTCTTCTTGATTTTCTACTCCATCTAATTTTTTATCATCATAATCATCTTC
>JAIUJO010002888.1:42500-45000 GCA_023846275.1 Vanilla planifolia
TTTCTTCTTCTTTCTCTTCTTCTTTTTCTTCTTCCTCTTTGTCTTATTCTTCTTCTTCTACTTTGCCATAGTTTGCCCCTCTTCTTCGTCCTTTTCTTCTTCTTATTCTTCTTCTCCTACTTCGTCCTCTTCTTCTTCTTCTTCTTCTTCTTCTTCTTCTTGTTCTTCTTCTTCTTCTTCTTCTTCTTCTTCTTCATCTTCTTCTTCTTCGTTTCTTCTTCTTCGTCATATTTTTCTTGTTCATCTTCCTCTTCTTCTTTTTCTTTCTCTTCTTCTTTTTATTCTTCTTCATTTTCTTCACCTTCTTTGTGTTTTTCTTCTTTTTTTTTCTCTTGTTTTTCTTTTTCTTCTCTTTCTTTTTCTTCTTCCTTTTATTGTTATTCTTCTTTTTCTACTTCTTCTTCTTATTTTTCTTCTTCTACTTCTTCTTCTTCTTCTTCTTCATTTTCTCCTTGTTTTTCTCCCTTTTATTCCTTTTCTTTTGCTTCTTCATCACCATCTTCTTCTTCTTGTTCTTTTGATTATCCTCCTCCTCCTTCTCCATCTTCTTCATCTACTTCTTCTTTTTCTTTTTCTTCTCCTTCTCCTTCTTTTTCTTTGTCATCTTCTTCTTGTTCTTCTTACTCTTCTTCTTCTTTTTCTTCTTCATTTCTTCTTCTTCTTCTTCTTCTTCTTCTTCATCTTCTTCTACCTCTTCTTCATCTTCTTCTTATTCTTATCCTTCCTTTTCGTCTACTGCTACTTCTTCCTCTTGTTCTTCTTCTTCTTCTTCTTCATCCTCCGCCTCCTCCACTTCTTTTCTTCTTCATCTTCGTGTTCTTTTTATTCTTCTTCTCCTCCTTCTTTATCTTCCTCTTCATCTTCTTCTTGTTCTTCTTCTGCCTCTTGTTCATCTTCATCTTCATCTTCTTCTTCTTCTTCCACTTCTTTTTCATCTCCTTCCACCTACTCTTCTTTTTCTTTTTCTTCCTATTCTTCTTCTCGTTCTTTTTCTTCTTCTTCCCCCTCTTCTTCTTCTTCTTCTTCTTTAACTTCTACTTGTTCTTTTTCATCTTGTTCTTCTTCGTCTACTTCTTGTTGTTGTTGTTGTTCTTCTTCTTCTTCTTCTTCTTCTGCTTCTTCTTCTTCTTCTTCTTCTCTTCTTCTTCTTCTTCTTCTTCTTCTCTTCTTCTTCTTCTTCTTCTTCTTGTACTTCTTATTTTTCATCTTCTATTTCATCTTCTTTTTCTTCTTTTTTCTTCTTCTTTCTCTTCTTCTTTTTCTTCTTCCTCTTTGTCTTATTCTTCTTCTTCTTCTTTGCAATAGTTTGCCCCTCTTCTTCGTCCTTTTCTTCTTCTTATTCTTGTTCTCCTACTTCGTCCTATTCTTCTTCTTTTTCTTCTTCTTCTTCTTCTTCTTCTTCTTCTTCTTCGTTTCTTCTTCTTCGTCATATTTTTCTTGTTCATCTTCCTCTTCTTCTTTTTCTTTCTCTTCTTCTTTTTATTCTTCTTCATTTTCTTCACCTTCTTTGTGTTTTTATTCTTTTTTTTCTCTTGTTTTTCTTTTTCTTCTCCTTCTTTTTCTTCTTTCTTTTATTGTTATTCTTCTTTTTGTACTTCTTCTTCTTATTTTTCTTCTTCTACTACCTCTTCTTCTTCTTCTTCATTTTCTCCTTGTTTTTCTCCCTTTTATTCCTTTTCTTTTGCTTCTTCATCACCATCTTCTTCTTCTTGTTCTTCTTTTTCTTCTGATTATCCTCCTCCTCCTTATCAATCTTCTTCATCTACTTCTTCTTTTTCTTTTTCTTCTCCTTCTCCTTCTTTTTCTTTGTCATCTTCTTCTTGTTCTTCTTACTCTTCTTCTTCTTTTTCTTCTTCATTTCTTCTTCTTCTTCTTCTTCTTCTTCTTCATCATCATCTTCTTCTACCTCTTCTTCATCTTCTTCTACCTCTTCTTCATCTTCTTCTTCTTCTTATCCTTCCTTTTCGTCTACTGCTACTTCTTCCTCTTGTTCTTTTTCTTCTTCTTCTTCATCCTCCGCCTCCTCCACTTCTGTTCTTCTTCCTCTTCGTGTTCTTTTTATTCTTCTTCTCCTCGTTCTTTATCTTCCTCTTCATCTTCTTCTTGTTCTTCTTCTGCCTCTTGTTCATCTTCATCTTCATCTTCTTCTTCTTCTTCCACTTCTTTTTCATCTTCTTCCACCTACTCTTCTTCTTTTTCTTCCTATTCTTCTTCTCGTTCTTTTTCTTCTTCTTCCCCCTCTTCTTCTTCTTCTTCTTCTTTAACTTCTACTTGTTCTTTTTCATCTTGTTCTTCTTCGTCTACTTCTTGTTGTTGTTGTTGTTGTTCTTCTTCTTCTTCTTCTTCTGCTTCTTCTCCTTCTTCTTCTTCTTCTTCTTCTTTTACTTCACTATCTTCTTCTTCTTCTTCTCCTCCACCTCCTTATTCTTCTTCTTCTTCACCTTGATCATGTTCTTCCTCTACTTTTCCTTCTTGTTATTCATCATCATCATCATCATCA
>JAIUJO010002888.1:57500-72866 GCA_023846275.1 Vanilla planifolia
TCTTCTTCTACTACTACTGCTCCTCCATCATCATCATCATCATCATCATCTTCTTCTTCTTCCTCTTCCACTTCATCTTCTTCTTCTCTTCTTCTTCTTCTTCTTCTTCTTTTTCCTCTCTTCTTCATTTTCTCTACTTTTTCTTCATCTTCATCTTATTATTAATCTCCTTCTACTTCTTCTTCTTCATTCTTCTTCATCTTCACCTTCTTCTTCTTTCTCTACTTCTTCTCCATCATTTTCTTCTTCTTCTTCTTCTTTTTCTTCTTCTTCTCTCCTTATTCTTCCTCTCCATCTTTTTCTTCTTCTTCTTCTACTACTGCTACTTTCTTTCCTACTTCATGTTTTCATCTTCATCTCCTTGTTCTTCTTCTTCATCATTATCATCATCTTCTTCTTCTTCTTCAACATCTTCTTTTTCTTTTTCTTTTTCTTTTTCTTCCTCCTTTTCTTCTTCTTCTTCTTCTTCTACTACTACTACTACTTTTTCTTCTTCTTCTTTATCATTTTCTTCTTTTACCTCTTATTATTATTATTATTATAGTTCTTTTTCTTCTTCTTGTTCTTCTTCTTCCTCTTCTTCTGCTTCTTATTCTTCTTCTTCTTCTTCGTCTTCTTCGACTTCTTCTTCTTCTTCTTCTTCTTCTTCTTCTTCTTCTTCCTCTTCCTCTTCTTCTTCTTCCTCTTCTACTTCTTGTTCTTTTTCTTCTTTTTCTACTACTTCTTTTTCCTTTTCTCCTTCTTCTTCTTATTTCTTTTCTTCTTCTTCTTCTTCTTCTTCTTTATCTTCTTCTTCTCCTCCTCTATCTTCTTCTTCTTCTTCTTCTTTCTCTTCTTTTTCTTTTTCTGAAGTTCTTTATGCTTAAAGTAAACCCACAAGAAAGGGGTGAATTGTGGTAAATAAAGTTTTGCAATTTTCTTTCGATTTTTTATTTAAATTAAAAATTAAATCTTTTAAGGAAGAACCAGAAAGAGAAGTAAAATAGTATACAAGAGATATTTAAGGAGGTTAGACTCAAAATCGTGTCAACATCCACCCCCAACCAGTGCTGGGAAAACCACAAAAATCACCAAATTGCAAGCGAGGTTTTTCGTATGGCTCACCTCAAACCTACTTGGGATTTTACATAAGGCTAATCTCGAACGTATATGAGTTTTTTCCAGACTTAACTCAAACCCAGGGCTTTTGGACAATTGTCGGGATGCACTTACCCATAGATACAAATACAAAAATGGCAAAAATTATTAACTTTAAACAATTTAAAGAAGTATGAGGCACACTCAAAAATTGAATGAGGGAGGAATAAAAATTAAAAATAGTTGAAGCAAAATTCTCCAATTTGGGTTCCTTCTTACAACTTTGACTTTGTAAATTTTAGAAGCACCGTATGCACTTGAAATTGCTAGAAATTGTGATTTCAAAGCTTTGAGAACTTGGTAACTATAACCTCTTCATTTCTTCTTTCTTCCCTAATTATAGAGCTTACATTTGAGTACTAAATCTTCTCCCAATAGCTCTAAAATGAATTAGTCATTTAGGTAATGGACACATAACAGTCATCATTCGATTTGGATCCTAAAATGGACGTTTCTAATTGAATCCCGATCTTACCGTCAGAGATCAATCCTGGTCGTTGGATCTAAGCGGCCTTGATCTGGGCTATTTGATGATGTCTAGGTTATCCTACTTGTATTAGTATAAGGTATCCATAAATTATTTGTATTAAAACATTTATTGCAATTGTTACGCATCTTCATGTAGATCTACTCAGGTTCAATTCTTTCCTTTGTCATTTACTTCCTACATTTTTCCTTGATTAACTTAAGTCGTTGGATCACGCTTGCCCTTTCTCCTTCATTAATCTCAGCCGCTCGATCGCACCTGCCCTTCTGCCTTCATTAACTATCAGATAGCAATTTAGTCCTATATTTCCTAAACTGGGTTGCAATTGCTCTCTATAAGGATTTTGGTTCGTGTAACTCTCGAGTTGTTTGGGGTTGGCTCCGCTTTCCTCTCGACCAAGATTTCATCACTTGGTCTTGGTTGACTTGATTTCGCATTATTCCGTTCAGCTTTTCCTGCGGGCTGATTTTGCACTGCTCTGTTTGGCTCTTCCTTAGCCCTCGGGCTACACTCGCCCCTTTCGGGTCAATCCAATAATTTTTATTTTATTATATATTCTTTAAATTCTTAAATGCGAGGATGGGCCAGTGATTGGGTCGAGTAAACACTCCCAATGCTATAATGAAAAATCCCGAGACTAACGTTGTTTTATAGTGCTTTGTGAGAATTTTAGTGTAAAATTTTTAATATAAGTGCACCAAAATAATTTTATATTATGATAGTGTTACAAGTTTTCTAAATGTCTATAAAAAGAAATTAATGAAAAATCAATCCTAAATAATTATAAAAAATCGAGTACCAATGTCTATACTTTTCCTTAATAATGCTTGGCCCAAAAATTAAAATTAAGTAATTATTAAATTTATAACATTTTTAAATATTAATGCTACTGTGCCACATCATCTCAAAATTTAGACATATTAAATTCAAGAAAAATAAAGAGAAATTCAAGTATAAAAATTTTAGTACATGTCTTAAATTTCCTTAAAACTTGTCATGACTCCAAGAGTCTTGAACACAACTATTTTAGACATTCAAAGTTTATGACTTGCATTAATTGAATATTAATAATTTCACATAAAGTAAGCCTATATGAGATATAAGCATTAATGATTGACTCATCAAACACAATAGTGCAACATCTTCTTCTTCTTCTTCTTCATGTTCTTCTTCTCCTTCTTCTCCTTTTTCTCAGTCTTCTACTTCGACTTCTTCTTCGTCCTCTTCTTCTTCTTCATTTTCTTCATCTTTTTCTCCTTCAAATTCTTCTTCTTTCTTCTTCGTCTTTCTTATATTCTTCTTCATCTTCTCCTCCTCCTCCTCCTCCTCTAGTTACTCCTTCTCGTCCTCCTCCTCCTCCTCTTCCTTCTTTTGCTTCATCATCCTTTTCTTTTTCTTTTTCTTCATCTTCTTCTCCTTCTTCTTCTTCGTCATCTTCTTCTTCTTCTTCTCTTTTTTCTTCTTTATCTTTTTTTCCTCTTCTTCTCCACCTCCTTCTTCATCATCTTACTCTTCTTCTTCTTCTTCCTTTTTGCCTTCTTTATCTTCTTTTTCTTCTTTTTCATCTTCTTCTTCTTCATCGTCTTCTTTCTTTTCCTCTTCTTCTTGCTCCTCTTCTTATTCTTCCTCCTCTTTTATTTCTTCTTCTTCTTCTTCTTCTTCCTATTTTTCTTCTTCTCCTTCTTCTTCTTCATCTCCTTCTTCTTCCACTTCTTCATCTTCTTCTTCTTATACTTCTTCGACTTCTTCTTCTACTTCTTCTACTTCTTCTTCATGCTTACCTCCTTCTTCTACTTCTCCTCCTTCTACTTCTATATCTCCTTCTTCTTCTTCTTCTTCTATCTCTTCTTCTTCATCTACTACTTCTTCTTCATTTACTTTTTATTCTTATTCATGTTCTTGTTCTTATTCTCCTTCTTGATCTTCTTCTTCATCTTCTTCATCATCTTCTTCTTCTTCTTCATTTTCTTCCTCTTCCTCTTCTTCTTCTTCTTCGTCTTCCTCTTCGTCTTCTTTTTCTTTCTTCTTTTTCTTCTTCTTCTTCTTCTTCTTCTTTTCATACTTCTTCTTTTCTTCTACCACTTTTTCTTTATCTTTTTCTTCTTTTTCTTCTTCTTCTTTTTCTTCTTCTTCTTCTTCTTCTTCTTCTTCTTCTTCCTCTTCTTCTTTTTCTTTCTCTTCTCCTTCTTCCTCTTCTTCATATTCTTTTGATTATTCTTCTTCATCTCCTACTTCTTCTTCTTCTTCAATTTCCTCTTAATCTTCATCTTCTTTATCATCTTCTTCTTCTTTTTGTTTTTTTCTTGTATTTTTTTTCTTCTTCTTGTTTTTTATCTTCTTATTCTTTTATATCTTTTTCTTTTTCTTCTCCTACTTCTCATTCTTATTCTTCTTCTCTTTCTTGATCTTGTTCTTCTTCTTCTTTTTCTTCTTCTCCTTCTTCTACTTGTTCTTCTCCGTCTTTTATCTCTTCTTCTTCAACATCTTTGTCTTCTTTTTCTTCTCTTTCTTCTTCGTCTTCCTTGTTCTTCTTCTTCATCGAAGTTTTCTTCTTCCTCTTCTTCTTCTTCTTCTTCTTCTTCTTTATCATCTTTTTCTTCTTCTTCTTTGTTATTGTCTTCTTTCTGTTCTTCTTCTTCTTATTCTTCCTATTCTACTTCTTCTTCTTCTTCTTCCTCTTTTTCTTCTTCTCCTTGTTCTTCCTTTTCATCTCCTTCTTCTTCCTCTACTTCATCATCTTCTTCTTATACTTTTTCTTCGACTTCTTCTTCAACTTCTTCTTCTTCATCGTCTTTATCTTCTTCTTCTACTTCTCTTTCTTCTACTTGTCTATATCTCCTTCTTCTTCTTCTTCTTCTACATCTACTCTTACTTCTTATTTTTCTTTTTCTTCTTCTTCTTCTTCCACATTTTCTTCTTCTTTTTCTTCTTCTTCTACTTCTTTATTTTCCTCTTCTTCTTCTATTTCTTTCTCTTGCTTTCCCTCTTTTTCTTTTTCAACTTCTTCTTCTTATTCTTGTTCTTCTTCCTCTACTTCTTCTTCTTCTTCTTCTTCATCTTCTTCTTCTTTGCCTTCTTCTTCTTTTTCATCTCCCTCTTTGTCTCCTTCATCATCTTCTTCTTTTTCTTCTTTTTTTGTACTTTTTCTTGCTCTTCTTCTTGTTCTTCTTCTTCATCTTCTCCTTTTTTTTTCTTCATCTTCATCTCCATCTTCTTCTTCATCATCTTCTTCTTCTTTCTCTTCTTCTTCTTCTTCTTCTTCTTCTTCTTCTTTTACTTCCTCTTCTTCTTATTCTCCTTCTTCATCTTCTTCTCCCTCTTCTTCTTCTTCTTCTTCTTCTACTTTATCTTCTTATTCTTCTTCTTCATCTTCTTCATCTCCGCCTTCTTTCTGTTCTTCTTCTTCTTCTTTCCCTTCTTCTTCTTTTTCCTCCTCTTTTTCTTCTTGTTCTTCATCTTCCTCCTCTTCATCTTCTCATTTTCTTATTTTTCCTTTTTTCTTCCTTGCTTCTTCTTCTTCGTCTCCTTCTTCTTCCTTTTCTTCATCTTCGACTTCTTCTTCTACTTCATCTTCTTTGTCGTCTTTTCTTGATCTTGTTGTTCTACTTCTTCTCCTTCTTCAACTTATTCTTTATCTCCTTCTTCTTCTTCTTCTTCTTCCTCTTACTCTTCTTCTTCTTCCTCTACCACTTCATCTTCATCTTATTTTTCTACTTCTTCTTCTTCATTTTCTTCTTCTTCTTCTTCTTCTTCTTCTTCTTCTTCTTCTTCCTTATTTTCTACTTCTTCTTCCCCTCCTTCTCCTTCTTCTTCTACTCTTCTTTTTCTACTTCTTCTTCTCATCCTTCCCATCATCTTCTTCTTCTTCTTTATCTTCTTTTGCATCTTCTTCTTCATTGTCTTCTTCTTCTACATCTTCTTATTTGTCTTGTTCTCCTTCTTTTCCTTCATCTTCTTCCTCTTCTTCTTCTTCTTCACCATTTTCTTGTTCTTCTTCTTCATCGTCATGTTCTTGTTCTTCTACTTCTTCCACTACTTCTACTACTTCTCCATCTTCTTCTTCTTCTTCTACTTCTACTTCTTCACTTTATTTTTCTTCTTATTCTTCTTCATCATCATCTTCTTCTTCTTCATCATCTTCTTGTTCTTCCTTCCTTCTTCGTTGACTTTTTCTTTCTCTTCTTCTCTTATTCTTCTTCTTCTTCTTCTTCTTCTTCTCCACCTCCTCCTCCTCCTCCTCCTCCTCCTTGTTCTCCATCTTCATCTTTGTCTCCTTTGTCTTCTTTTTATTTGTCTTCTTCTTATTCTTCATCTTCATCTTCATCTTCTTACTCTTCCTCTCTTTTTCCTCTTCTTCTTAACCATCTTTTTCTTCATCGTCTTCTTCTTCTTCTTCTCACCTTCTTCTTCCTCTTGTTCTTCTTGTTCTTGTTCTTCATCTTTTTCTTCTTCTTATACTTCTTCTTCATCATCTTCTTCTCCGTGTTCTTCTTGTCAACATCTTCTTCTCTTCTTCTTCTTCTTCTTCATCTACTTCTTCTTCATCTACTTCTTCTTCATCTTCAACTTCTTCTTCTTATTCTTACTCTTTTTTCAATTTTTCTTCTACTTCTTCTTCTTTTTCTTCTTCATCTCCTTCTTTTTATTCTTCTTCTTCTACTTCGTCTTCTTTGCCTTCTTCTTTATCATCTCAATCTTCTTCTTCTTCGTCTTCCTCTGTTTCTTCTTTGCCTTCTTCTTTGTCTTTTTCTTCTTCTTCTTCTTCTTCTTCTTCTTCTTCTCCTTCTTCGTCTCCTTCTTTGTCAACTTCGTCTTTTTCTTCTTCTTCTTCTTCTCTCTTTTCTTGTTCTTGTCCTGCTTATTCTCCTCCTTCTTCTACTTCTATTTCCTCTTCCTCTTCTTCTTCTTCAACTTCTTCTTTTTCTTCATCTTCTTCTCCTTTTTATTCTTCTTACGCTTCTTCCTCTTCTTCTTCTTCCTCTTCCTCTTCTACTTCTTCATCATCATCATCATCTTCTTCTTCTTCTTCTTCTTCTTCTTCTTCTCCTTTTTTTGTGCCTTCTTCATCATCATCTTCCGCTTCTTCATCATCTTCTTCATCTTCTTCTCCTTCATTTTCTTCGTCTTCTTCTTTTTCTTCTTGGTCTTCTTCTTCTTCTTCCTCCTCTTCTATTTCTTCAAAGTCTTCTTCTTCTCCTTCTTCTTATTCTACTTCTTCTTCTACTTTGTCTTGCCCTTCTACTTCGTCTTTTTCATCTTCATCTTCTTCTTCCTTTTCTTCTTCTTTTCATTTTCATTTTTCTTTACCTTCTTCTTCATCTTCTTCTTCTTCTTTTCCTACTTCTTGTTCTTCTTCTTCTTCTTCGTCTTCTTCTTCTTCATCGTCAACTTCTCATTTTCTTCTACTTCATTTTCCTTTTCATCTTCTTTTTTGACTAATTTTCCATCTACTTCATCTTCTTTTTCTTCCTCCTCTACTTCTTCTTGTTCTTCTTCACTTTCGTCATCTTGTCCTCCTTCTTCTTCTTCATCATCATCATCATCTTCTTCTTCTTCTTCTTTTCCTTTATCTTTTTCTTCATCTTCCTGTTCGTCTTCTTCTTGTTCTTGTTCTTATTGCTCTTCTTCTTCTTCGTCTTTTTCTTCTTCTTCTTCCATTTATGCTTCTTCTTCTTCTTCTCCTTCTTGTTCTTCTACTTCTTCTCCTTCTTCTTCTTCTTCTTCTTCTATTTCTTCTTCTTCTTCTACTTCTTCTTCTTCTTCATTTTCTTCTTCCTCTAAATCTTCTTCTTCTTCTTCTTCTTCTTCTTCATCTTCTTCCCCTTCTTCTTTTTCTTATTATTCTTCTTCAATGTCATCTTCTTCTTCTTTTTATCTTCTTCCTCTACTTCTTCTTCTTCTTCTTTTTCTTCTTTTTCTTCTTTTTCTTCTTTTTATTCTCCTTTCTCTTCTTGTTCTTCTTCTCCTTCTTCTTCTTCTTCTTCCTCAAATTCTTTTTCTTCTTCTTCTTTTAATTCTTGTTCTTCTTCTTTTTCTTGAACTTCTTCTTCGTCGTCTTCTTTTTCCACTTATTTTTCTTCGACTTTTTCTTTTTCTTCTAACCCATCTTATTTTTCTTCTTCTTCTTTTCCAACTTCTACTTCTTCTCCTTCATCTTCTTCTTCCTCTTTTTCTTCTTCTCCTTCATCTACTTCCTCATCTGCTTCTTCCTTTTTTGTCTATTTTGGCTCCCTCGTCTTCTTCTTCTAAATCTTCTTCTCCTTCTTCTTCCTCTTCCTCTTCTTCTTCTTCTTCTTCTTCTTCTACTCCTTCGTCTCTTCTTTCTTCTTCTTCTTATTATTATTCTTCTTCTTCTACTACATCTAGCCCTTATTCATCTTTTTCATCTTCTTCTTCTTCTTCTTGGTTGTCTTCTTCTTCTTCTTCTTTTCCTTCTTGTTTTTCTCCTTCTTCTTCCCCTTCATCTTTTTCTTCTTCTTCTTGTACTTCTTCTTCTCCTACTCCTTCTTTTTCTCCTTCTTGTTCTTCTTCTTTCTTCTTCTTCTTTTTTTTCTTCTTCTTCTTCATCTTTTTCTTTTTTATCTTCTTGTTCTTCTATATCATTTTCTTTTTCTTCCTCTACTTCTCATTCGTTTTCTTCTTGTCCTTCTTTATCTTATTCTTCTTCTTATTTTCTTCTTCTCCTTCTTCTTTTTCTTCTCCTTCTTCTACTTCTTCTTCTTGTTCTTCTTCTTCTTCTTCGTCTGTTCTTCTCCTTCTTCTTCTTCTTCATCGAAGTCTTCTTCTTCATCTTCTTCTTCTATTTCTTCTTCTTCTGCGTCTCCTTTATCACCTTTTTCTTCTTCTTATTCTTCTTCTTATTCTTCTTCTTCTTCTTTGTCTTCTTTCTTCTTCTTCTTCTTCTTCTTCTTCTTCTTCTTTTTCTTCTTCTTCTAGTTCTTCCACTTTGTTTCCTTCTTCTTCCTCTTCTTCAACTTCTTCTTATAATTCTTCTTCGACTTCTTCTTCTTCATCGTCTTTATCTCCTTCTTCTACTTTTATATCTCCTTCTCCATCCTCTTCTTCTTCATTTACTTCTTCTTCATCATCTACATCTTACTCTTATTCTTATTCTTGTTCTTCTTCTCCATCTTGATCTTCTTCTTCTTCTTCTTCCACATTGTCTTTTTTTCTTTCTTCTTCTTCTTCTTCTTCTTCTTTTTCATCTTCTCCTTCTTCTTCTTCTACTTCTTCTACTTATTCTTCTTCTTCTGCTTCGTCTGTTCTTCTCCTTCTTCTTCTTCTTCATCAAAGTCTTCTTCTTACTCTTCTTCTTATTCATTTTCTTCATCTTCTTCGTCTTCTTTATCATCTTTTTCTTCTTCTTATTCTTCTTCTTCTTCTTCGTCGTCTTCATTCTTCTTCTTCTTCTTCTTGTTCTTCCTCCTCTTCTACTTCTTCTTCTTCTTCTTCTTCTTCTTCTTCTTCTTCTTTCTCTTTTCCTTCTTCTTCTCGTTCCACCACTTTGTTTCCTTCTTCTTCCTCCTCTTCAACTTCTTCTTATAATTCTTCTTCAACTTCTTCTTCATCGTCTTTATCTCCTTCTTCTACTTCTTCTTCTTCTCCTTCTTCTACTTCTTCTATATCTCCTTCTCCTTCTTCTTCTTCTACTTCATCTTCATCGTCCTCTTCTTCATCATCTACGTCTTACTCTTGTTCTTATTCTTGTTCTTATTCTTACTCTTGTTCTAATTCTTTTTCATCTACTTCTTCATCTTCTTCGTCTTCTTCTTCTTCTTCTTTTTCTTATTCATCTTCTTCTTTTTCTTCTTCTTCATCTTCATCTTTTTCATTTCTTTTCTTCTTCTCCTCCTTCTTCATCATCATCTTCTTATTATTATTATTGTTATTCTTGTTCTCCTTTTTCTTCATCATCATCATCTTCTTCTTCTTCTTCTTCTTCTTCTTCTTCTTCTACTTCTACTTCTTTTTTATCTTCCTCTTCTTCTTCTTCCTCCTTTTCTTCTTCTTCTACTTCATCTTTTTCTTCTTCTTCTTCTACTTCTTTGTTTTCCTCTTCTTCTTCTATTTCTTCTTCTTCTTCTTCTATTTCTTCCTCTTCCTTTTCTTCTTCTTCTTTTTCAACTTCTCCTTCTTATTCTTGTTCTTCTTCCTCTACTTCTCCTTCTTCTTCTTCTTCTTCTTCTTTATCATCATCATCTTCTTCTTCTTCATCTTCTTCTTTGCCTTCTTCTTCTTATTTTTCTTCTTCATCTTCTTCTTCTTTTTCTTCTTCTTTTCTACTTCTTCTTCCTCTTCTTCTTCTTCTTCTTCTTCTTCTTCATCTTCTCCTTCTTTTTCTTTTTCGTCGTCATCATCTTCTTCTTTTTCTTCATCATCATCTTCTTCTTCTTTTTCTTCTTCTTCTTCATCTTCTTCGTCTTCTTTTACTTCTTCTTCTCGTTCTCCTTCTTCATCTTCTCCTTCTTCTTCTTCTTCTTCTTCTTCTACTTTATCTTCCTCTTCTTCTTCAACATCTTCTTCTTTGCCTTCTTTCTGTTCTTCCTCTTCTTCTTCTTCTTCTTCTTCTTCTTCTTCTTCCTCTTCTCTTCTTCTTCTTCTTCTTCTTCTTCTTCTTCTTCTTCCTCCTCCTCTTCATCTTCTTCTTTTTCTTCTTCTTCTTCCTCTATTTCTTCCTCTCCTTCTTCCTCTTCGTCTCCTTCTTCTTCCTATTCTTCATCTTCTTCTTCTTATTCTTCATCTTCGACTTCTTCTTCTACTACTTCTTCTTCGTATTTTCTTGATCTTCTTCTTCTTCTTCTTCTCCATCTTCTACTTCTTCTCTATCTCCCTCTTCTTCTTCTTCTTCTTCATTTTGTTATTTTTGTTGTTGTTTTTCTTCTTCTTCTTCTTCTTCATCTTCTTCTTGGTTTTCAAATTCTTCTTCCCCTCTTCCACCTTCTTCTTCTTCTACTCTTCTACTTCTACTTCTACTTCTTCTTCTCATCCTTCTCTCCATGTTCTTCTTCTTCTTCTTCTTCTTCTTCTTCTTTTTCATCTTCTTTTTCATAATCTTCTTCTTCTTCTACATCTTCTTTTTTGTCTTATTCTCCTTCTTCTTCTTCATCTTCTTCCTCTTCTTCTTATTCTTCATCATCTTCTTCTTCTTCTTCTTTTGTTCTTCATCTTCTTCATCATCTTCTTGTTCTTCTTCTTATACTTTTTCTTCTTCTTCATCTTTTCTTCATCTTCTCCATCTACTTCTTCTTCACCATCTTCTTCTTCTTCTTCTTCTTCTTCTTCTTCTTCTTCTTCTTCTTCTTTTTCTACTACTTCTTCATCATCATCATCATCATCTTCTTCTTCTTCATCTTCTTCTTATTCCTACCTTCTTCTTTTACTTTTTCTTCTTCTTCTTCTTCTTCTTCTTCTTCTTCCTCTTCTTCTCTTCTTCTAATTCTTTTTCTTCTTTTTCTTCTTCTTCTTCTTCTTCTTCTTCTTCTTCTTCTTCTCCTCCTCCTCCTCCTCCTCCTTCTTCCACTTCTTCTTTGTCTCCTTTGTCTTCTTCTTCTTTGACTTGTTATTATTCTTCATCTTCTTAATCTTCTTCTTCTTCTTCCTCTTCTTCTTCTGCATCTTTTTCTTCGTTGTCTTCTTCTTCTTTTTCTTCTTCTTCCTCTCTCCTTTTTCCTCCTTGCCTTCTTTTTCTTCTTCAACTTCTTCTTCATCTTCTTTTGCTTCTCTTTATACTTCTTCCTCTTCATCTTCTTCTACATGTTCTTCTTCATCAACTTCATCTTCCTCCTACTCCTCTTCTTTTTCTTCTTCTTGTTCTTGTTCTTGTTCTTCTTCTTCTTCTTTTACTTCTTTTTCAACATCTTGTTCTTCTTCTTCAACTTCTTGTTCTTCTTCTGCTGCTTCTTATTCTTACTCTTCTTCTTATTTTTCTTCTTCTTCTTCTTCTTTTTCTTTATCATCTCCTTCTTTTTCTTCTTCTTCTTCTTCTTCTTCTTCTTCTTCATCTTCTTCTTCGTCTTCTTCTTTGTTGTCTCGATCTTCTTGTTCTTCTTCTTTTTTGTCTTCTTCCGCTTCTTCTTTTCCTTCTTCTTTGTCTTCTTGTTCTACATTTTCTACTCCATCTTCGCCTCCATCTTTATCGACTTCTTCTTCTTCTTTTTCTCTCTTCTCCTGTTCTTGTCCTTCTTCTTCTTCTACTTCTTCTCCTTCTTCTTCTACTTCCTCTTCCTCTTCTTCAGCTTCAACTTTTTCTTTTTCTTCATCTTCTTCTCCTTTTAATTCTTCTTACTTGTCTTCCTCTTCTTCTCCTTCTTGTTCATTCTCTTCTACTTCTTTATCTTCTTCTTCTCCTTCTTCTTCTTCTTCTTCTCCTTTTTTTGTGCCTTCTTCTTTATCATCATCTTCTTCTTCTTCTCTTTCATCATCTTCTTCTTCTTCTTCTTTGTCTTCTTCTTCTTCTTCTTCCACCTTCTCTTCTTTTTCTTCTTAGTCTTCTTCTTCTCCTTCTTCCTCTTATTCTTCTTAATATTCTTCAACTCCTTCTTCTTCTTCGTCTTGCCCTTCTGCTTCGTCTTTTTCATCTTCATCTTCATCATCATCATCTTCTTCTTCTTCTTCTTTCCCTTTTTCTTTTTCTTTTCCTTCTTCTTCCTAGTCTTCTTCTTTTTTTGCTTCCTATCCTTCTTCTTCTTCTTCTTCTTCTTCATCAACTTCTCGTTTTTCTTCTTCTTCATCCCCTTTTTCTTCTTCTTTTTTGGCTTCTTCTCCATCTTATTCTTCTTCTTCTTCTTTTTCTTCCTCTCTGCTTCTTCTTGTTCTTCTTCACTTTCATCATCTTGTCCTCCATCTTCCTCATCATCATCATCATGTTCTTCTTCTTCTTCTCAGTCATCATCATCTTTTTCTTCTTCTTCCATTTATGCTTCTTTTTCTTCTTATCCTTCTTGATCTCCTTCTTCTTCTTCTTCTTCTATTTCTTCTTCTTCTTCTTTTTCTTCTTCTTCTTTTTCAGCTTCTTCTTCTTCTTCTTCTTCATCATCATGTTCTTCTTGTTCTTCTTCTTCCTTCTCTATTCTTCATCTTCTTCTTTTACTTTTTCTTCTTTTTCTTCTTAGTTTGCTTCTAATTCTTCTTCTTCTTCTTCCTCTTCTACTCCTCCTTCTTCTTCATCTTCTTCTTCTTGTTCTTGTTCTTCTTCTTCTTCTTCGCCTTCCTCTTTTTTGTCATTTATTCTTCTTTATCTTCTCCTTCTTCCACTTCTTTCTCTTCTTCTTCTTCTTCTTCTTCTTCGCCTTCTTTTTCTACTTATTTTTCTTCGTCTTCTTCTTTTTCTTCTTCCCCTACTTATTGTTCTTCATCTTCTTCTTTTTCAACTTCTTCTATTTCTTCTTTTTCTTCTTCTTCTTCTTCATCTTCTTCTTCTTTTTCTTCTTCTCCTTCATCTTCTTCCTTATCTTCTTCATTTTTTTCTCTATCTTCGACACCCTCGCCTTCTTCTTCTTCTTCATCTTCTTCTTCTTCTTCTTCTTCCTCCTCCTCCTCTTCCCCATCTTCTTCTTCTTCTTCTTCTTCTTCTTCTTCTTCTTTTACTTTTTTCTGCATCTTCTTCTTCTACTCCTTCTCTTTTATCTTCTTCTTCTTCTACATCATCCCCTTCTTCTTCATCTTTTTCATCATCATCATCATCATCTTCTTCTTCTTCTTCTTGCTCGTCTTCTTCTTCTTCTTCTTCTTTTCTGTCTTCTTGTTCTTCTCCTTCTTCTTCCCCTTCGTCATCTTTTTCTTCCCTTTTTGTTCATATTCATCTTCTCCTAGTCCTTTTTCTCCTTCTTTTTTTTCTTCTTCTTCATCCTGTTCCTCTACTTTTTCTTCTTCTTATTATTCTTCTTCTTATTATTTTTGTTATTGTTATTATTCTACTTCTTCTTCCTCTTCTGGTTCTTCTTCTTCTTCTTCTTCATCTCTTACTTCTTCTTCTTCTTCATCATCATCTTCTTCTTCTTCTTCCACTTCTTCTTCTTCTTCTTCTCCTTTCTCTTCTTCTTCTTCATTTTTTGTTTCCACATATTTTTTCGTCATTTTTCTTTTTCTTCTTTGCCTTCTTATTGTTCATCATCTTCTTCTACTTCTTCCTCTTCTTCTTCTTCTTCTTCTTCTTCTTCCTCTTCATCTTCTTCTTCTTTTTCTTCTTCTCCTTCATCTTCTTCATCATCTTCTTCTTCCTTTTTTCTCTATCTTCAGCTCCCTCGTCTTCTTCTTACTCTTTCTCTTCCTCTTCTTCTTCTTCTTCTACTTTTTCTGCATCTTCTTCTTCTATTCCATCTTCTTCTCCTCTTTCTTCTTCTTCTTCATCTTATTATTCTTCTTCTTCTACATCTTGCCCTTCTTCTTCAACTTTTTCTTCTTATTATTCTTCTTCTTCTTGGTCGTCTTCTTCTTCTTCATCTTCTTCTTCTTCTTCTTCTCCTTCTTCTTCTTTTCCTTCTTCTTGTTCTTCTCTTTCTTCTACCTCTTCTTCATCTTTTTCTTCTTCTTTTTGTTCATCTTCTTCTTTTACTCTTTCTCCTTCTTGTTCTTGTTCTTCTTCTTCTTCTTCATAATCTTCCTCTACTTTTTCTTCTTCTTCTTCTTCTTCTTCTTCTTTTTCTTATTCTTTTTCTTCTTCTTCTTCTTCCTCCAATTGTTCTTCTTCTTAATATTCTTCTTCGTTTTCTCTTACTTCTTCTTCTTCTTCTTCTTCTTCTTCCTCTAATCAAAAGAAGAAGAAGAAGAAGATTAAGTAAAGGAGTAGGAAGAAGAAGAAGAACAAGAAGAAGAAAAAGAAAAAGAAAAAGACAAAGAAGAAGCGTTAAAGAAGAATTTAAGGAAGAAGGAAGAGAAGAAGAAGAAGAAGAAGAAGAAGAAGAAAAAGAACAAGTAGAAGAATAAAAAGAAGACAAAGAAAAAGAAGAAGAAGGTGATGATGATGATGATGATGATGATGATGATGGTGAAGAAGAAGAAGATGAAGTAGAAAAGACAAAAAAGAACAGTAATATAGAGAAGAAGGTAAGAAGAAGGTGAATAAAAAGAAGAAGAAGAGGAAGAAAAGAAGAAGAATAAAAATGTAGAGAATTAAAACAAGAAGAAGAAAAGAAGATGACGATGATGAAGAAGAAGGGGAAGGAGAAGAAGAAGAAGATGATGACAAAGATGAAGACGAGGAAGAGCAAGAAGAAGAAGAAGAAGAGGAAGAAAAAGAAGTAGAAGAAGAAGAAGAAGAAGAAGAAGAAGGAAAGGAAGAGGAAGAAGAAGAGAAAGAAGGCAAAGAAGAAGATTCCTAAGAAAAAGAAGAAGAAGATAAAGAAAAAGAATAAGGAGAAAAAGAAGAAGAAGAAGAAAGTCAAAGAAGAAGAAGAAGAGAAACAAGAAGAAGAAGAAGAAGAAAAAGATGATGAAGAAAGAGAATAAGAATAAGAAGAAGAAGACAAAGAAGAAGAAGAAGAAGAAGAGAGGAAGAAGAAGAAGAAAAAGAAGAAGAAAAAAGAGGAAGTGGAAGAAGAAGAAGGAATAACATAACAAGAAGAAGAAGAAGAGGAAGAAGAAGAAGAAGAAGAAGAAGAAGAAGAGAAAAATAAAAATAAGAAGAAGAAGAAGAAGAATAAAAATAAGAAGAAGAAGAAGAAGAAGAAGAAGAAGAAGAAGAAGAAGAAGATAAAGATAAAGAAGAAGGAGGAGGAGGAGGAGAAGAAGAAGAAGAAGTAACT
>JAIUJO010003104.1:20000-67500 GCA_023846275.1 Vanilla planifolia
AGTTCTTAAACTCTATATTATGTTTTTTCTTAGAACCATTATATTCCGGTGATCCACTTAAATGGTTTGATAAATCTCCTTGTTATTGTTCTATTGAACTTTTAGAACAATACAAAAATACAAATATACGAGTTAATAGTATAATGGTAACACACTTAGACAAACAAGAATTCAACAATCAAATACAAGAATTGATAACTTTAAACTTAATACAAAAGAGCCATAGTCCTCACTCTTCTCCTACTTTTATCGTAAGAAATCATGCTGAAATAAAAAGAGTAAAAGCTCACATGGTTATCAATTATCGCAAGCTAAATTCATGTACAAAATTTGATGGATATTTTATCCCAACAGCTGAGCACCTAATTAAACAAATTCAAGGTGCAAAATACTATAGCAAATTTGATGCCAAATCTGGTTTTTGGCAGATCAAACTTGCAAACCAAATATCAATAGAGCTAACAGCTTTTAGTTGTCCTCAAGGACATTACGAATGGCTAGTTATGCCATTTGGATTAAAAAATGCACCCCAAATATTCCAAAAATGGATTAATTCTATTTTTGGACATCTGCCATATGTAGTAGCATATATAGATGATATTCTTATCTTCTCTTCCATCGAAGAAGAACATAAAGATCATCTCTTACATGTTATTAAGCTAATGCTAAATCATGGCATTATCCTAAGTCCAAAGAAAATAGAACTATTCAAAACATAAATTAATTTTCTTGGAAAACAAATAAAACATGGTCAAATAATATTACAAGACCATATATATGCAAAGGTCAAAGACTTTCCTGAGTACTTTACTAGTTTAAAGCAACTACAAAGTTTTTTAGGACTTCTCAATTATGGACTAAAGTTTATTCCTAATCTTTCAATAAAAATCAAAGCCTTACAAAACAAATTAGCCCTTGAACAGGCTAAATACAAAAAAACAAATGGAAAACAACCACGAAGATGGAATACAGATAAAATACCTATTTCTTTAAATTCTGAAGAACAAAAGGAAATTAAACAAATAAAAGAATTTGTTACAAAAATACAAATTCTTCATTTCCCAACAGAAGAAGAACATATCATCCTACAAAGAGATGCTTCAAATCTATTTTGGTCTGGAGTATTAGTAACAAATACCCAAGAAATAGTGGCATATACTTCTGGCAAATTTACAAAAACCCAAGTCAAATATTCCACTTATGACAAAGAATTATTAGCTATCAAATTAGCTATTAAAAGTCTAAAAATATATCTTCTTCATAAAGAATTCACAATAGAAACTGACAATAAATCAGTAGCACAATTTCTCCAAAAAAAGACGATACACAATCCGTAAGAAAACTTAAGACACATACGTCTTGCTCTTTATTTAGAAATATTTAATTATACAGTTAAATATATTCCTAGTTTCACTAATATTATCGCTGATTTTCTTAGCAGAACATGAACGAAGAAGAACTTTTATTTCTGAAATCAGTTCTAAACAAAATGAAACGAGCTGGCGAATTTACAGAAGTAACACAGAAAAAAACTAAAGCCCAAACCGGGAAAGACATAGCCGAAACATCCACGGCTCAACAATCTAAGGCCCAATAGGCTATTGAAATCCCTTCACAAACTCAACAAGCTATTGATCCCAAAATTCAAGTGGCAACACCACAAACAAAAAAATTTGGTAAACAAAAGAATTCAAAGTGGTACCGAAAAAGGCAAAACCTTTGCCACCTCAGTAATAAAGCACTGGTACAATAAAAGTCTACAACAAATAGATCCCAAAATTTTTGACAGACTTAATGGCTGTTTTCGAGCTCTTCAAACAAGTGACTGGCGTGCAACCAATTATTGGCTAAGACAGCTAGAAAAAAGATACATGATCAACAAACAGATCTTAGTAGAACAGAAGGCTAAAGAAGAAGACTACAAAAAATGCTTGGAAACCATCCTGTCAAGATCAACAGTAACTCAATCAACAGTTTTACAAAAATTAGAACAACATCTCTTTAATACTGAAGTTTTAGCGAAAGTATTTGCCTCAATACAAATGGTTGACCTCATCCAGTTCAGAATAAAAGATTTTCTTGGATTAGCCCAGTTATTAATAAAGAATGAAGATATAAGAAAATTGGAAGCAGAAGTTACTGTTCAAGAAATGCTAGAGCTCTATCAGACAAACATATTGGACGAAGAAAAGCTGGTACAATTTTTTAAGCAGCTAGAAGAGACCAACATCATTAACCTATTCCTGAATCAAGAAAAACTTTATCTCTCTACAGAAAGCCCTCGAATCATAGCTTGTTATGAAGAGTTACCAAAATATAGACAACATCTCCGACGAGGAATTGTACATAAAGTATTTCTCAATACAAAGCATCCTGAAGACTACACCGGTTATATTCCAGAATTATGCAAAAACTGCCTCGAATCTTATTCAACCAAGTTGTCAACAACTTTTGTTTTTACTATCTGGACGGTCTGGGAAGAACGGGAATATATAAATTTATATTCCTCAATACAACTATGGATTCTAGGAAAAGATTCAGATCCTCCAAGACTTGAACCATTTCAACAAAGTCTCTTCAATGAAGAACAGATTAGAAGACAAGCAGCCAAAGACTTCTTCCAAAAAATTGATTTTGGGAGTAAATATCTAGCTAAAAATGTAACTTTCGGAAAAACAGTTTATTTAATTGATACTTTGGCACCAGAACTTGAACAACAAGAAACACGAGAAAGAAAGATGAAAAGATTCCTTCAAAGTATCAAATTAAGAAAAATTGGCTTAGAAGAAAAAAGGAATTATTTCTTCAAGAACGAAAATCTTTCAGACATAGAAGATAATGTGGATGAAGACACCATGGAAGCACTCAACCTCACAGATTAAAAGCATGGTGGGCCCAGCAAAAGCAAAAACCCAGAGCACTAACAAAAGCAAAAGAGAAAAGCATCTGGAAAAGAAATTCCACCACAAAAGATGTCTGTCACCCAAAAAGAGATTCTCTACTTTACTTAGCTCTTAAGCTTAATAGCTTATAAATTCTCTCCTCATAACTGAGGAAGGCATCAGAAAAAAATCACTCTCTTAGTTTCAGTTTGTAAGATTGGTGTGCTCTCTTCTAGTTTTCAAGTTCCAAGTTTGGAAGCTCCACGTTGTAAAAATTTGTATCAGAGCCCTAAGTGCTCCAGTCTTGTAAGTTCTTAAAATCTATATTATGTTTTTGCTTAGAATGAATAGCTAAACATTCCCCTTTGTGTTTTAATAATCTCTTCGATTGTGCAATGGGATAGTTTTATTACAATACTTTTGGCTAGATTTTTTGTATTTTCTTTACGCTATGAGGTAGAAAACGAACCATAGTTGTGCTCCTATTTTATGTAGCAATCTACTAGGGATGGCGGTCTTTGTAAGAATCCCTAACTTCCTCCAGAAAACCACGGAAACCTTATGGTTGTGGAAGGGTAGATGTAGCCGTAAAATAGTGGGTCAAACAGAAAACACAAAAACAAACAAGAAAAAAGTATTGCAAGGAACAAAACCCATTATACAAACTTAGAAATTATTAAAACACAAAGATTTAAAACATGAAAGAAAGTTTAGTTCCTAATGATACTTATAACTATCAAGTATCTAAGATAAAGGATTATGAACACATAATCCATTTACCTACCACAGAAGGACAAGATCCTGCCATAGCAGGCATTTTAAATTTTATCGTAGATCAGTTAAAAGAAATTAAAGATAAAATTCAAAAACTCGAAGAGATAAAAACGAATAATATTATACCTACAACCTCTAAGTTCCATTACCTTGGAACAAAATTAACCAAACATTAATGGTTAAACTTAAATCTTCTGATAAGATTATGGATTTACAAAAACTAGATAAATCAGTTTATTCGAAGTTCTTAGAACTTCAAAAACAAGAATTAACCGGAGAAACCTCTAGTGAGAATCTTTATTTATATTATGAACAAAATCAACAATTAATCGACTTTTACAAATCTCAAACTAATTATAAAATTAACATGGAAAGAGGAGAAAGTAGTACACTTTATCTACCAGGACCTCCTGGTTATATACCTCAAACACCTCTTCATGAAACTCCACCTCCAACTCCACCAACTCATATACCCTCACCTGGACCAGAAGTCCACATGGATGAATCCCAAGGAGATAACATAGAAAGAAGTCATGCAACTCCTTCTTATGCAAATATGATTAATTATGGTAAATGCTCTGATTGGTGTACCTACTATAAAAAAAAAATAGACATTTAGAAGAAAGAAGAGATTCATCTACATGGGGTTTAACATTAAACATTGATCATATACCATATAAAAAAATAAAAGATTATTGTGTCGAATGGGCACAAAAAATCAAAGGAACCATATTTATGCTTCCTCCCACCATGACTGTTGCAGAATACATACAATTTGCAACATCATACTGGGAAGGCAATGCTTTATCATGGTCAACAAATTTTGAAAAAAATAACAATCAAGAATGTCAAACTATTTTACAACAACCAACGAAACAACCAGCAATAGAACTATTGGTATCATTACTTGTAGCCGACTTTGTTGGAACAGAATGGAATGAAAATCAAAATTATGAAGAAAAACTTCATAAAATGAAGTTATGTGATATATGTATGTTAGATGAATTTGTAGCTACATATATAGGATACATTTATCATCTAGAAAAAACTCCACAAAAAGAATTTTGGATGCAAGGTTTCTTTTCCAAAATTCCCTTTCCTTGGAATAACATAATTTCTGATAAATATCGAGAACTAATCACCTCACAAGGAACTATGAGACCCCATAACACTGGTATGCTCAGAAGAGCATGCGCAGAAGCTATGGAAAAAACTTGTGAGAATACATCAGCCCAAAAGGAAATGAGTAGAAATTTAAAATCTTCTAGAATTGGCTACAACTGTTGTTCAAAATTTTCCGAAGACCTAAATTATGTCTATGGATGTCCTCCAGTTTATGATTGGAGAATACATTCGAAGCCTTTTTTTAAAAAAAAAGAAGACACAAATATAAAATTACTAAACGAAAATGGACACCAGAATTTAAATTAAATAAAAAGTTTCGAAAAAAGAAATTTGTTAAAACATATAAAAAGAAAGGTAAAAAGCATTGCAGATGTTTTAAATGCAACAAAGAAGGTCATTATGCGAATGAATGTCCTGTAAACATTAAAAAAGTCTTTATCTCAAATTTAGAAGAGTATTCCATCAATATTGGAACTATAGAAGAAATATCAGAAGATAGTTCTGTTTATGAAATTACAACCTGTTCAAGCTCTACATCTGACTCCATAGAGTCAAATTCTGAACAATCTTCAGAAAAACAAAGAAACGAGTTTGAAAAGCTCAAAATCAATATGATAACTATAAATAAAACATTAACTCAAATAAAGGTTATACCTTTATTACCATCTCTAAAACTTCCCAAAAAGGAAAGAATATCCTCACCAGGATATATAATTTATATGGGCAAAATGCTTAGATTACAACAGAAATAACGTTAGATCTAATCATTTTAGTACCCTTTGGCTATTATGGAATAATACATAATATTCCACATCATGCAAAAGAAAACATTTTTATTACTCATGGGATAATAGAACCCATGACTTACCAAGCCCCAACAATTTTAATGAAAAATACTAGTCTGGAAGATTGGGATTACCTCATCCGACCAAACGATGCAATTGGAACATTAGTCATTCATAAATATGAGGATTTTCCCATAATAACATCTGAAACAGCAATAGATGATCCTGAAAATTCCGAAAAATATCGAGAATTCAGAATCAATATGAATACAATTACCTCTGAAGAAGTAACTACTTCAGAATTACATGATAGTATAGGAGAACAATTTGACATAACCGATGAAGACTTAGAAAAATTAAAAGAGGCTATACCTCATGGAGAAAAAAATGAGATTTATAAAGCCCCTTCCTTTAAATCTCGATTTTTAATTAAAAATACTTTTATTTTTGAACGAATGCAAGCCAATATAGAATTAAAAGGCGACGATGACTTGACATCGATCAGTCTACTTAATAAAAATAAAATAGATAAATTAAAAAGCAAATATCCCAAAATGAAATACCTACACATAGGTATGATACTATTAAAAATCACTGCTCTATTCCGAAGTGGAATAGATACTCCCATAATGATTGTCTGTATGGACGAACGAATCATTAACAATCCTCTCAGTAGTATTATTGGAGGAGCCAAATCCAATCTCGTTAATCGATTATTTGGAATCAATATTCATCCTGACTTTTGCATATGTCTAGAAGACCAAAACGTCGAAAAAACTTGTACCTTGTCTATAAGCCTTAAAGGTATCCAACTACTACCTGGATCAAAAATCTTAGGAATTCAATGGGAAAATTTTATGGCTCTAAATGACACATCCACATTTAGATCCATAACCCCAAATAATTTTGTAAAACTCTTCAATGTTGGCATTAGAAAAACCATACAACCAAAGGTTGTAGATATTAAACATCTCAAATTAGATACTGATATACAACTTTTTGTTAAAACCCTCAAACCTAAGGTTCAAATACCTGTTGAATACTTTATTGCCTCTGGTAATACAATATCAACAGTAATAAAAAATCCTATTAATCGAACAACCTCTTCTCTTAACCTTCCAAGACATTATGACGAAGGTGAATCATCTGAATCACCTCGATCTAGTATTCATATTCCAATCCACGATCCTATAGAAGGCCGTACACTACGCCTTCTCGAAAGTAAAAAATCTATTCCTCCTCCTTAATGGATTTAAAGAAAAAAGCCCAATTACATATTTATCTTCCCATAACTATTCATCTTCCCAAATTTGAAGATGTCACTATTCATGCTTTAATCGATACTGGAGCTGAAGCAAGTTTACTTCAGCAAATATTTATCCCCAAATCATTTTGGTTACCTTTAGATAACAAAACCGCTCTTACTGACTTTGTGGGACGACAAGTCCCAGTTACCCATAAGGTTGCTAATCTTACTATTTCCATACCAGATCTTCATAATAATCTTAATACTTACAAATTTACTTTGCATTACTTCCTTTAGACTTTAATACTGACTGCCTAATCGGTTTAGATAATCTTCGTCATTTTTCTCCCTTCAACACCCACTTCTTTACTTTTGATGGCCACACCGTTCCTCGTATACATTTTTCTGCCCATATTGCCCCTTATTACACTCCTACAACCCAGCGTGGTGAATCATCCCAAAAAACTGCACTAGTTGACACAAATTCCTTATCTCATTCGATCTAAACATATAATATTCCTACTTCAAACACATTTGAAGAGACTGTCCATAAGCTATTAGAACCATTATATTCCGGTGATCCACTTAAATGGTTTGATAAATCTCCTCGTTATTGTTCTATTGAACTTTTAGAACAATACAAAAATACAAATATACGAGTTAATAGTATAATGGTAACACCCTTAGACAAACAAGAATTCAACAATCAAATACAAGAACGGATAACTTTAAACTTAATACAAAAGAGCCATAGTCCTCACTCTTCTCCTACTTTTATCGTAAGAAATCATGCTGAAATAAAAAGAGGAAATGCTCGCATGGTTATCAATTATCGCAAGGTAAATTCATGTACAAAATTTGATGGATATTTTATCCCAACAGCTGAGCACCTAATTAAACAAATTCAAGGTGCAAAATACTATATCAAATTTGATGCCAAATCTGGTTTTTGGTAGATCAAACTTGCAAACCAAATATCAATAGAGCTAACAGCTTTTAGTTGTCCTCAAGGACATTACGAATGGCTAGTTATGCCATTTGGATTAAAAAATGCACCCCAAATATTCCAAAAATGGATTAATTCTATTTTTGGACATCTGCCATATGTAGTAGCATATATAGATGATATTCTTATCTTCTCTTCCATCGAAGAAGAACATAAAGATCATCTCTTACATGTTATTAAGCTAATGCTAAATCATGGCATTATCCTAAGTCCAAAGAAAATAGAACTATTCAAAACATAAATTAATTTTCTTGGAAAACAAATAAAACATGGTCAAATAATATTACAAGACCATATATATGCAAAGGTCAAAGACTTTCCTGAGAACTTTACTAGTTTAAAGCAAATACAAAGTTTTTTAGGACTTCTCAATTATGGACGAAAGTTTATTCCTAATCTTTCAACAAAAATCAAAGCCTTACAAGACAAATTAGCCCTTGAACAGGCTAAATACAAAAAAACAAATGGAAAACAACCACGAAGATGGAATACAGATAAAATACCTATTTCTTTAAATTCTGAAGAACAAAAGGAAATTAAACAAATAAAAGAATTTGTTACAAAAATACAAATTCTTCATTTCCCAACAGAAGAAGAACATATCATCCTACAAAGAGATGCTTCAAATCTATTTTGGTCTGGAGTATTAGTAACAAATACCCAAGAAATAGTGGCATATACTTCTGGCAAATTTACAAAAACCCAAGTCAAATATTCCACTTATGACAAAGAATTATTAGCTATCAAATTAGCTATTAAAAGTCTAAAAATATATCTTCTTCATAAAGAATTCACAATAGAAACTGACAATAAATCAGTAGCACAATTTCTCCAAAAAAAGACGATACACAATCCGTAAGAAAACTTAAGACACATACGTCTTGCTCTTTATTTAGAAATATTTAATTATACAGTTAAATATATTCCTAGTTTCACTAATATTATCGCTGATTTTCTTAGCAGAACATGAACGAAGAAGAACTTTTATTTCTGAAATCAGTTCTAAACAAAATGAAACGAGCTGGCGAATTTACAGAAGTAACACAGAAAAAAACTAAAGCCCAAACCGGGAAAGACATAGCCGAAACATCCACGGCTCAACAATCTAAGGCCCAATAGGCTATTGAAATCCCTTCACAAACTCAACAAGCTATTGATCCCAAAATTCAAGTGGCAACACCACAAACAAAAAAATTTGGTAAACAAAAGAATTCAAAGTGGTACCGAAAAAGGCAAAACCTTTGCCACCTCAGTAATAAAGCACTGGTACAATAAAAGTCTACAACAAATAGATCCCAAAATTTTTGACAGACTTAATGGCTGTTTTCGAGCTCTTCAAACAAGTGACTGGCGTGCAACCAATTATTGGCTAAGACAGCTAGAAAAAAGATACATGATCAACAAACAGATCTTAGTAGAACAGAAGGCTAAAGAAGAAGACTACAAAAAATGCTTGGAAACCATCCTGTCAAGATCAACAGTAACTCAATCAACAGTTTTACAAAAATTAGAACAACATCTCTTTAATACTGAAGTTTTAGCGAAAGTATTTGCCTCAATACAAATGGTTGACCTCATCCAGTTCAGAATAAAAGATTTTCTTGGATTAGCCCAGTTATTAATAAAGAATGAAGATATAAGAAAATTGGAAGCAGAAGTTACTGTTCAAGAAATGCTAGAGCTCTATCAGACAAACATATTGGACGAAGAAAAGCTGGTACAATTTTTTAAGCAGCTAGAAGAGACCAACATCATTAACCTATTCCTGAATCAAGAAAAACTTTATCTCTCTACAGAAAGCCCTCGAATCATAGCTTGTTATGAAGAGTTACCAAAATATAGACAACATCTCCGACGAGGAATTGTACATAAAGTATTTCTCAATACAAAGCATCCTGAAGACTACACCGGTTATATTCCAGAATTATGCAAAAACTGCCTCGAATCTTATTCAACCAAGTTGTCAACAACTTTTGTTTTTACTATCTGGACGGTCTGGGAAGAACGGGAATATATAAATTTATATTCCTCAATACAACTATGGATTCTAGGAAAAGATTCAGATCCTCCAAGACTTGAACCATTTCAACAAAGTCTCTTCAATGAAGAACAGATTAGAAGACAAGCAGCCAAAGACTTCTTCCAAAAAATTGATTTTGGGAGTAAATATCTAGCTAAAAATGTAACTTTCGGAAAAACAGTTTATTTAATTGATACTTTGGCACCAGAACTTGAACAACAAGAAACACGAGAAAGAAAGATGAAAAGATTCCTTCAAAGTATCAAATTAAGAAAAATTGGCTTAGAAGAAAAAAGGAATTATTTCTTCAAGAACGAAAATCTTTCAGACGTAGAAGATAATGTGGATGAAGACACCATGGAAGCACTCAACCTCACAGATTAAAAGCATGATGGGCCCAGCAAAAGCAAAAACCCAGAGCACTAACAAAAGCAAAAGAGAAAAGCATCTGGAAAAGAAATTCCACCACAAAAGATGTCTGCCACCCAAAAAGAGATTCTCTACTTTACTTAGCTCTTAAGCTTAATAGCTTATAAATTCTCTCCTCATAACTGAGGAAGGCATCAGAAAAAAATCACTCTCTTAGTTTCAGTTTGTAAGATTGGTGTGCTCTCTTCTAGTTTTCAAGTTCCAAGTTTGGAAGCTCCGCGTTGTAAAAATTTGTATCAGAGCCCTAAGTGCTCCAGTCTTGTAAGTTCTTAAAATCTATATTATGTATTTGCTTAGAATGAATAGCTAAACATTCCCCTTTGTGTTTTAATAATCTCTTCGATTGTGCAATGGGATAGTTTTATTACAATACTTTTGGCTAGATTTTTTGTATTTTCTTTACGCTATGAGGTAGAAAACGAACCATAGTTGTGCTCCTATTTTATGTAGCAATCTACTAGGGATGGCGGTCTTTGTAAGAATCCCTAACTTCCTCCAGAAAACCACGGAAACCTTATGGTTGTGGAAGGGTAGATGTAGCCGTAAAATAGTGGGTCAAACAGAAAACACAAAAACAAACAAGAAAAAAGTATTGCAAGGAACAAAACCCATTATACAAACTTAGAAATTATTAAAACACAAAGATTTAAAACATGAAAGAAAGTTTAGTTCCTAATGATACTTATAACTATCAAGTATCTAAGACAAAGGATTATGAACACATAATCCATTTACCTACCACAGAAGGACAAGATCCTGCCATAGCAGGCATTTTAAATTTTATCGTAGATCAGTTAAAAGAAATTAAAGATAAAATTCAAAAACTCGAAAAGATAAAAACGAATAATATTATACCTACAACCTCTAAGTTCCATTACCTTGGAACAAAATTAACCAAACATTAATGGTTAAACTTAAATCTTCTGATAAGATTATGGATTTACAAAAACTAGATAAATCAGTTTATTCGAAGTTCTTAGAACTTCAAAAACAAGAATTAACCGGAGAAACCTCTAGTGAGAATCTTTATTTATATTATGAACAAAATCAACAATTAATCGACTTTTACAAATCTCAAACTAATTATAAAATTAACATGGAAAGAGGAGAAAGTAGTACACTTTATCTACCAGGACCTCCTGGTTATATACCTCAAACACCTCTTCATGAAACTCCACCTCCAGCTCCACCAACTCATATACCCTCACCTGGACCAGAAGTCCACATGGATGAATCCCAAGGAGATAACATAGAAAGAAGTCATGCAACTCCTTCTTATGCAAATATGATTAATTATGGTAAATGCTCTGATTGGTGTACCTACTATAAAAAAAAAATAGACATTTAGAAGAAAGAAGAGATTCATCTACATGGGGTTTAACATTAAACATTAATCATATACCATATAAAAAAATAAAAGATTATTGTGTCGAATGGGCACAAAAAATCAAAGGAACCATATTTATGCTTCCTCCCACCATGACTGTTGCAGAATACATACAATTTGCAACATCATACTGGGAAGGCAATGCTTTATCATGGTCAACAAATTTTGAAAAAAATAACAATCAAGAATGTCAAACTATTTTACAACAACCAACGAAACAACCAGCAATAGAACTATTGGTATCATTACTTGTAGCCGACTTTGTTGGAACAGAATGGAATGAAAATCAAAATTATGAAGAAAAACTTCATAAAATGAAGTTATGTGATATATGTATGTTAGATGAATTTGTAGCTACATATATAGGATACATTTATCATCTAGAAAAAACTCCACAAAAAGAATTTTGGATGCAAGGTTTCTTTTCCAAAATTCCCTTTCCTTGGAATAACATAATTTCTGATAAATATCGAGAACTAATCACCTCACAAGGAACTATGAGACCCCATAACACTGGTATGCTCAGAAGAGCATGCGCAGAAGCTATGGAAAAAACTTGTGAGAATACATCAGCCCAAAAGGAAATGAGTAGAAATTTAAAATCTTCTAGAATTGGCTACAACTGTTGTTCAAAATTTTCCGAAGACCTAAATTATGTCTATGGATGTCCTCCAGTTTATGATTGGAGAATACATTCGAAGCCTTTTTTTAAAAAAAAAGAAGACACAAATATAAAATTACTAAACGAAAATGGACACCATAATTTAAATTAAATAAAAAGTTTCGAAAAAAGAAATTTGTTAAAACATATAAAAAGAAAGGTAAAAAGCATTGCAGATGTTTTAAATGCAACAAAGAAGGTCATTATGCGAATGAATGTCCTGTAAACATTAAAAAAGTCTTTATCTCAAATTTAGAAGAGTATTCCATCAATATTGGAACTATAGAAGAAATATCAGAAGATAGTTCTGTTTATGAAATTACAACCTGTTCAAGCTCTACATCTGACTCCATAGAGTCAAATTCTGAACAATCTTCAGAAAAACAAAGAAACGAGTTTGAAAAGCTCAAAATCAATATGATAACTATAAATAAAACATTAACTCAAATAAAGGTTATACCTTTATTACCATCTCTAAAACTTCCCAAAAAGGAAAGAATATCCTCACCAGGATATATAATTTATATGGGCAAAATGCTTAGATTACAACAGAAATAACGTTAGATCTAATCATTTTAGTACCCTTTGGCTATTATGGAATAATACATAATATTCCACATCATGCAAAAGAAAACATTTTTATTACTCATGGGATAATAGAACCCATGACTTACCAAGCCCCAACAATTTTAATGAAAAATACTAGTCTGGAAGATTGGGATTACCTCATCCGACCAAACGATGCAATTGGAACATTAGTCATTCATAAATATGAGGATTTTCCCATAATAACATCTGAAACAGCAATAGATGATCCTGAAAAATTCCGAAAAATATCGAGAATTCAGAATCAATATGAATACAATTACCTCTGAAGAAGTAACTACTTCAGAATTACATGATAGTATAGGAGAACAATTTGACATAACCGATGAAGACTTAGAAAAATTAAAAGAGGCTATACCTCATGGAGAAAAAAATGAGATTTATAAAGCCCCTTCCTTTAAATCTCGATTTTTAATTAAAAATACTTTTATTTTTGAACGAATGCAAGCCAATATAGAATTAAAAGGCGACGATGACTTGACATCGATCAGTCTACTTAATAAAAATAAAATAGATAAATTAAAAAGCAAATATCCCAAAATGAAATACCTACACATAGGTATGATACTATTAAAAATCACTGCTCTATTCCAAAGTGGAATAGATACTCCCATAATGATTGTCTGTATGGACGAACGAATCATTAACAATCCTCTCAGTAGTATTATTGGAGGAGCCAAATCCAATCTCGTCAATCGATTATTTGGAATCAATATTCATCCTGACTTTTGCATATGTCTAGAAGACCAAAACGTCGAAAAAACTTGTACCTTGTCTATAAGCCTTAAAGGTATCCAACTACTACCTGGATCAAAAATCTTAGGAATTCAATGGGAACATTTTATGGCTCTAAATGACACATCCACATTTAGATCCATAACCCCAAATAATTTTGTAAAACTCTTCAATGTTGGCATTAGAAAAACCATACAACCAAAGGTTGTAGATATTAAACATCTCAAATTAGATACTGATATACAACTTTTTGTTAAAACCCTCAAACCTAAGGTTCAAATACCTGTTGAATACTTTATTGCCTCTGGTAATACAATATCAACAGTAATAAAAAATCCTATTAATCGAACAACCTCTTCTCTTAACCTTCCAAGACATTATGACGAAGGTGAATCATCTGAATCACCTCGATCTAGTATTCATATTCCAATCCACGATCCTATAGAAGGCCGTACACTACGCCTTCTCGAAAGTAAAAAATCTATTCCTCCTCCTTAATGGATTTAAAGAAAAAAGCCCAATTACATATTTATCTTCCCATAACTATTCATCTTCCCAAATTTGAAGATGTCACTATTCATGCTTTAATCGATACTGGAGCTGAAGCAAGTTTACTTCAGCAAATATTTATCCCCAAATCATTTTGGTTACCTTTAGATAACAAAACCGCTCTTACTGACTTTGTGGGACGACAAGTCCCAGTTACCCATAAGGTTGCTAATCTTACTATTTCCATACCAGATCTTCATAATAATCTTAATACTTACAAATTTACTTTGCATTACTTCCTTTAGACTTTAATACTGACTGCCTAATCGGTTTAGATAATCTTCGTCATTTTTCTCCCTTCAACACCCACTTCTTTACTTTTGATGGCCACACCGTTCCTCGTATACATTTTTCTGCCCATATTGCCCCTTATTACACTCCTACAACCCAGCGTGGTGAATCATCCCAAAAAACTGCACTAGTTGACACAAATTCCTTATCTCATTCGATCTAAACATATAATATTCCTACTTCAAACACATTTGAAGAGACTGTCCATAAGCTATTAGAACCATTATATTCCGGTGATCCACTTAAATGGTTTGATAAATCTCCTCGTTATTGTTCTATTGAACTTTTAGAACAATACAAAAATACAAATATACGAGTTAATAGTATAATGGTAACACCCTTAGACAAACAAGAATTCAACAATCAAATACAAGAACGGATAACTTTAAACTTAATACAAAAGAGCCATAGTCCTCACTCTTCTCCTACTTTTATCGTAAGAAATCATGCTGAAATAAAAAGAGGAAATGCTCGCATGGTTATCAATTATCGCAAGGTAAATTCATGTACAAAATTTGATGGATATTTTATCCCAACAGCTGAGCACCTAATTAAACAAATTCAAGGTGCAAAATACTATATCAAATTTGATGCCAAATCTGGTTTTTGGTAGATCAAACTTGCAAACCAAATAACAATAGAGCTAACAGCTTTTAGTTGTCCTCAAGGACATTACGAATGGCTAGTTATGCCATTTCGATTAAAAAATGCATCCCAAATATTCCAAAAATGGATTAATTCTTTTTTTGGACATCTATCATATGTAGTAGCATATATAGATGATACTCTTGTCTTCTCTTCCACCGAAGAAGAACATAAAGATCATCTCTTACATGTTATTAAGCTAATGCTAAATCATAGCATTATCCTAAGTCCAAAGAAAATAGAACTATTCAAAACATAAATTAATTTTCTTGGAAAACAAATAAAAAATGGTCAAATATAATTACAAGACCATATATATGCAAAGGTCAAAGACTTTCCTGAGAACTTTACTAGTTTAAAGCAACTACAAAGTTTTTTAGGACTTCTCAATTATGGACGAAAGTTTATTCCTAATCTTTCAACAAAAATCAAAACCTTACAAGACAAATTAGCCCTTGAACAGGCTAAATACAAAAAAACAAATGGAAAACAACCACGAAGATGGAATACAGATAAAATACCTATTTCTTTAAATCTGAAGAACAAAAGGAAATTAAACAAATAAAAGAATTTGTTACAAAAATACAAATTCTTCATTTCCCAACAGAAGAAGAACATATCATCCTACAAAGAGATGCTTCAAATCTATTTTGGTCTGGAGTATTAGTAACAAATACCCAAGAAATAGTGGCATATACTTCTGGCAAATTTACAAAAACCCAAGTCAAATATTCCACTTATGACAAAGAATTATTAGCTATCAAATTAGCTATTAAAAGTCTAAAAATATATCTTCTTCATAAAGAATTCACAATAGAAACTGACAATAAATCAGTAGCACAATTTCTCCAAAAAAAGACGATACACAATCCGTAAGAAAACTTAAGACACATACGTCTTGCTCTTTATTTAGAAATATTTAATTATACAGTTAAATATATTCCTAGTTTCACTAATATTATCGCTGATTTTCTTAGCAGAACATGAACGAAGAAGAACTTTTATTTCTAAAATCAGTTCTAAACAAAATGAAACGAGCTGGCGAATTTACAGAAGTAACACAGAAAAAAACTAAAGCCCAAACCGGGAAAGACATAGCCGAAACATCCACGGCTCAACAATCTAAGGCCCAATAGGCTATTGAAATCCCTTCACAAACTCAACAAGCTATTGATCCCAAAATTCAAGTGGCAACACCACAAACAAAAAATTTGGTAAACAAAAGAATTCAAAGTGGTACCGAAAAAGGCAAAACCTTTGCCACCTCAGTAATAAAGCACTGGTACAATAAAAGTCTACAACAAACAGATCCCAAAATTTTTGACAGACTTAATGGCTGTTTTCGAGCTCTTCAAACAAGTGACTGGCGTGCAACCAATTATTGGCTAAGACAGCTAGAAAAAAGATACATGATCAACAAACAGATCTTAGTAGAACAGAAGGCTAAAGAAGAAGACTACAAAAAATGCTTGGAAACCATCCTGTCAAGATCAACAGTAACTCAATCAACAGTTTTACAAAAATTAGAACAACATCTCTTTAATACTGAAGTTTTAGCGAAAGTATTTGCCTCAATACAAATGGTTGACCTCATCCAGTTCAGAATAAAAGATTTTCTTGGATTAGCCCAGTTATTAATAAAGAATGAAGATATAAGAAAATTGGAAGCAGAAGTTACTGTTCAAGAAATGCTAGAGCTCTATCAGACAAACATATTGGACGAAGAAAAGCTGGTACAATTTTTTAAGCAGCTAGAAGAGACCAACATCATTAACCTATTCCTGAATCAAGAAAAACTTTATCTCTCTACAGAAAGCCCTCGAATCATAGCTTGTTATGAAGAGTTTACCAAAATATAGACAACATCTCCGACGAGGAATTGTACATAAAGTATTTCTCAATACAAAGCATCCTGAAGACTACACCGGTTATATTCCAGAATTATGCAAAAACTGCCTCGAATCTTATTCAACCAAGTTGTCAACAACTTTTGTTTTTACTATCTGGACGGTCTGGGAAGAACGGGAATATATAAATTTATATTCCTCAATACAACTATGGATTCTAGGAAAAGATTCAGATCCTCCAAGACTTGAACCATTTCAACAAAGTCTCTTCAATAAAGAACAGATTAGAAGACAAGCAGCCAAAGACTTCTTCCAAAAAATTGATTTTGGGAGTAAATATCTAGCTAAAAATGTAACTTTCGGAAAAACAGTTTATTTAATTGATACTTTGGCACCAGAACTTGAACAACAAGAAAAACGAGAAAGAAAGATGAAAAGATTCCTTCAAAGTATCAAATTAAGAAAAATTGGCTTAGAAGAAAAAAGGAATTATTTCTTCAAGAACGAAAATCTTTCAGACGTAGAAGATAATGTGGATGAAGACACCATGGAAGCACTCAACCTCACAGATTAAAAGCATGATGGGCCCAGCAAAAGCAAAAACCCAGAGCACTAACAAAAGCAAAAGAGAAAAGCATCTGGAAAAGAAATTCCACCACAAAAGATGTCTGCCACCCAAAAAGAGATTCTCTACTTTACTTAGCTCTTAAGCTTAATAGCTTATAAATTCTCTCCTCATAACTGAGGAAGGCATCAGAAAAAAATCACTCTCTTAGTTTCAGTTTGTAAGATTGGTGTGCTCTCTTCTAGTTTTCAAGTTCCAAGTTTGGAAGCTCCGCGTTGTAAAAATTTGTATCAGAGCCCTAAGTGCTCCAGTCTTGTAAGTTCTTAAAATCTATATTATGTATTTGCTTAGAATGAATAGCTAAACATTCCCCTTTGTGTTTTAATAATCTCTTCGATTGTGCAATGGGATAGTTTTATTACAATACTTTTGGCTAGATTTTTTGTATTTTCTTTACGCTATGAGGTAGAAAACGAACCATAGTTGTGCTCCTATTTTATGTAGCAATCTACTAGGGATGGCGGTCTTTGTAAGAATCCCTAACTTCCTCCAGAAAACCACGGAAACCTTATGGTTGTGGAAGGGTAGATGTAGCCGTAAAATAGTGGGTCAAACAGAAAACACAAAAACAAACAAGAAAAAAGTATTGCAAGGAACAAAACCCATTATACAAACTTAGAAATTATTAAAACACAAAGATTTAAAACATGAAAGAAAGTTTAGTTCCTAATGATACTTATAACTATCAAGTATCTAAGACAAAGGATTATGAACACATAATCCATTTACCTACCACAGAAGGACAAGATCCTGCCATAGCAGGCATTTTAAATTTTATCGTAGATCAGTTAAAAGAAATTAAAGATAAAATTCAAAAACTCGAAGAGATAAAAACGAATAATATTATACCTACAACCTCTAAGTTCCATTACCTTGGAACAAAATTAACCAAACATTAATGGTTAAACTTAAATCTTCTGATAAGATTATGGATTTACAAAAACTAGATAAATCAGTTTATTCGAAGTTCTTAGAACTTCAAAAACAAGAATTAACCGGAGAAACCTCTAGTGAGAATCTTTATTTATATTATGAACAAAATCAACAATTAATCGACTTTTACAAATCTCAAACTAATTATAAAATTAACATGGAAAGAGGAGAAAGTAGTACACTTTATCTACCAGGACCTCCTGGTTATATACCTCAAACACCTCTTCATGAAACTCCACCTCCAGCTCCACCAACTCATATACCCTCACCTGGACCAGAAGTCCACATGGATGAATCCCAAGGAGATAACATAGAAAGAAGTCATGCAACTCCTTCTTATGCAAATATGATTAATTATGGTAAATGCTCTGATTGGTGTACCTACTATAAAAAAAAAATAGACATTTAGAAGAAAGAAGAGATTCATCTACATGGGGTTTAACATTAAACATTGATCATATACCATATAAAAAAATAAAAGATTATTGTGTCGAATGGGCACAAAAAATCAAAGGAACCATATTTATGCTTCCTCCCACCATGACTGTTGCAGAATACATACAATTTGCAACATCATACTGGGAAGGCAATGCTTTATCATGGTCAACAAATTTTGAAAAAAATAACAATCAAGAATGTCAAACTATTTTACAACAACCAACGAAACAACCAGCAATAGAACTATTGGTATCATTACTTGTAGCCGACTTTGTTGGAACAGAATGGAATGAAAATCAAAGTTATGAAGAAAATGAAGTTATGTGATATATGTATGTTAGATGAATTTGTAGCTACATATATAGGATACATTTATCATCTAGAAAAAACTCCACAAAAAGAATTTTGGATGCAAGGTTTCTTTTCCAAAATTCCCTTTCCTTGGAATAACATAATTTCTGATAAATATCGAGAACTAATCACCTCACAAGGAACTATGAGACCCCATAACACTGGTATGCTCAGAAGAGCATGCGCAGAAGCTATGGAAAAAACATGTGAGAATACATCAGCCCAAAAGGAAATGAGTAGAAATTTAAAATCTTCTAGAATTGGCTACAACTGTTGTTCAAAATTTTCCGAAGACCTAAATTATGTCTATGGATGTCCTCCAGTTTATGATTGGAGAATACATTCGAAGCCTTTTTTTAAAAAAAAAGAAGACACAAATATAAAATTACTAAACGAAAATGGACACCAGAATTTAAATTAAATAAAAAGTTTCGAAAAAAGAAATTTGTTAAAACATATAAAAAGAAAGGTAAAAAGCATTGCAGATGTTTTAAATGCAACAAAGAAGGTCATTATGCGAATGAATGTCCTGTAAACATTAAAAAAGTCTTTATCTCAAATTTAGAAGAGTATTCCATCAATATTGGAACTATAGAAGAAATATCAGAAGATAGTTCTGTTTATGAAATTACAACCTGTTCAAGCTCTACATCTGACTCCATAGAGTCAAATTCTGAACAATCTTCAGAAAAACAAAGAAACGAGTTTGAAAAGCTCAAAATCAATATGATAACTATAAATAAAACATTAACTCAAATAAAGGTTATACCTTTATTACCATCTCTAAAACTTCCCAAAAAGGAAAGAATATCCTCACCAGGATATATAATTTATATGGGCAAAATGCTTAGATTACAACAGAAATAACGTTAGATCTAATCATTTTAGTACCCTTTGGCTATTATGGAATAATACATAATATTCCACATCATGCAAAAGAAAACATTTTTATTACTCATGGGATAATAGAACCCATGACTTACCAAGCCCCAATAATTTTAATGAAAAATACTAGTCTGGAAGATTGGGATTACCTCATCCGACCAAACGATGCAATTGGAACATTAGTCATTCATAAATATGAGGATTTTCCCATAATAACATCTGAAACAGCAATAGATGATCCTGAAAAATTCCGAAAAATATCGAGAATTCAGAATCAATATGAATACAATTACCTCTGAAGAAGTAACTACTTCAGAATTACATGATAGTATAGGAGAACAATTTGACATAACCGATGAAGACTTAGAAAAATTAAAAGAGGCTATACCTCATGGAGAAAAAAATGAGATTTATAAAGCCCCTTCCTTTAAATCTCGATTTTTAATTAAAAATACTTTTATTTTTGAACGAATGCAAGGCAATATAGAATTAAAAGGCGACGATGACTTGACATCGATCAGTCTACTTAATAAAAACAAAATAGATAAATTAAAAAGCAAATATCCCAAAATGAAATACCTACACATAGGTATGATACTATTAAAAATCACTGCTCTATTCCGAAGTGGAATAGATACTCCCATAATGATTGTCTGTATGGACGAACGAATCATTAACAATCCTCTCAGTAGTATTATTGGAGGAGCCAAATCCAATCTCGTGAATCGATTATTTGGAATCAATATTCATCCTGACTTTTGCATATGTCTAGAAGACCAAAACGTCGAAAAAACTTGTACCTTGTCTATAAGCCTTAAAGGTATCCAACTACTACCTGGATCAAAAATCTTAGGAATTCAATGGGAAAATTTTATGGCTCTAAATGACACATCCACATTTAGATCCATAACCCCAAATAATTTTGTAAAACTCTTCAATGTTGGCATTAGAAAAACCATACAACCAAAGGTTGTAGATATTAAACATCTCAAATTAGATACTGATATACAACTTTTTGTTAAAACCCTCAAACCTAAGGTTCAAATACCTGTTGAATACTTTATTGCCTCTGGTAATACAATATCAACAGTAATAAAAAATCCTATTAATCGAACAACCTCTTCTCTTAACCTTCCAAGACATTATGACGAAGGTGAATCATCTGAATCACCTCGATCTAGTATTCATATTCCAATCCACGATCCTATAGAAGGCCGTACACTACGCCTTCTCGAAAGTAAAAAATCTATTCCTCCTCCTTAATGGATTTAAAGAAAAAAGCCCAATTACATATTTATCTTCCCATAACTATTCATCTTCCCAAATTTGAAGATGTCACTATTCATGCTTTAATCGATACTGGAGCTGAAGCAAGTTTACTTCAGCAAATATTTATCCCCAAATCATTTTGGTTACCTTTAGATAACAAAACCGCTCTTACTGACTTTGTGGGACGACAAGTCCCAGTTACCCATAAGGTTGCTAATCTTACTATTTCCATACCAGATCTTCATAATAATCTTAATACTTACAAATTTACTTTGCATTACTTCCTTTAGACTTTAATACTGACTGCCTAATCGGTTTAGATAATCTTCGTCATTTTTCTCCCTTCAACACCCACTTCTTTACTTTTGATGGCCACACCGTTCCTCGTATACATTTTTCTGCCCATATTGCCCCTTATTACACTCCTACAACCCAGCGTGGTGAATCATCCCAAAAAACTGCACTAGTTGACACAAATTCCTTATCTCATTCGATCTAAACATATAATATTCCTACTTCAAACACATTTGAAGAGACTGTCCATAAGCTATTAGAACCATTATATTCCGGTGATCCACTTAAATGGTTTGATAAATCTCCTCGTTATTGTTCTATTGAACTTTTAGAACAATACAAAAATACAAATATACGAGTTAATAGTATAATGGTAACACCCTTAGACAAACAAGAATTCAACAATCAAATACAAGAACGGATAACTTTAAACTTAATACAAAAGAGCCATAGTCCTCACTCTTCTCCTACTTTTATCGTAAGAAATCATGCTGAAATAAAAAGAGGAAATGCTCGCATGGTTATCAATTATCGCAAGCTAAATTCATGTACAAAATTTGATGGATATTTTATCCCAACAGCTGAGCACCTAATTAAACAAATTCAAGGTGCAAAATACTATATCAAATTTGATGCCAAATCTGGTTTTTGGTAGATCAAACTTGCAAACCAAATATCAATAGAGCTAACAGCTTTTAGTTGTCTTCAAGGACATTACGAATGGCTAGTTATGCCATTTGGATTAAAAAATGCACCCCAAATATTCCAAAAATGGATTAATTCTATTTTTGGACATCTGCCATATGTAGTAGCATATATAGATGATATTCTTATCTTCTCTTCCATCGAAGAAGAACATAAAGATCATCTCTTACATGTTATTAAGCTAATGCTAAATCATGGCATTATCCTAAGTCCAAAGAAAATAGAACTATTCAAAACATAAATTAATTTTCTTGGAAAACAAATAAAACATGGTCAAATAATATTACAAGACCATATATATGCAAAGGTCAAAGACTTTCCTGAGAACTTTACTAGTTTAAAGCAACTACAAAGTTTTTTAGGACTTCTCAACTATGGACGAAAGTTTATTCCTAATCTTTCAACAAAAATCAAAGCCTTACAAGACAAATTAGCCCTTGAACAGGCTAAATACAAAAAAACAAATGGAAAACAACCACGAAGATGGAATACAGATAAAATACCTATTTCTTTAAATTCTGAAGAACAAAAGGAAATTAAACAAATAAAAGAATTTGTTACAAAAATACAAATTCTTCATTTCCCAACAGAAGAAGAACATATCATCCTACAAAGAGATGCTTCAAATCTATTTTGGTCTGGAGTATTTGTAACAAATACCCAAGAAATAGTGGCATATACTTCTGGCAAATTTACAAAAACCCAAGTCAAATATTCCACTTATGAAAAAGAATTATTAGCTATCAAATTAGCTATTAAAAGTCTAAAAATATATCTTCTTCATAAAGAATTCACAATAGAAACTGACAATAAATCAGTAGCACAATTTCTCCAAAAAAAGACGATACACAATCCGTAAGAAAACTTAAGACACATACGTCTTGCTCTTTATTTAGAAATATTTAATTATACAGTTAAATATATTCCTAGTTTCACTAATATTATCGCTGATTTTCTTAGCAGAACATGAACGAAGAAGAACTTTTATTTCTGAAATCAGTTCTAAACAAAATGAAACGAGCTGGCGAATTTACAGAAGTAACACATAAAAAAACTAAAGCCCAAACCGGGAAAGACATAGCCGAAACATCCACGGCTCAACAATCTAAGGCCCAATAGGCTATTGAAATCCCTTCACAAACTCAACAAGCTATTGATCCCAAAATTCAAGTGGCAACACCACAAACAAAAAATTTGGTAAACAAAAGAATTCAAAGTGGTACCAAAAAAGGCAAAACCTTTGCCACCTCAGTAATAAAGCACTGGTACAATAAAAGTCTACAACAAACAGATCCCAAAATTTTTGACAGACTTAATGGCTGTTTTCGAGCTCTTCAAACAAGTGACTGGCGTGCAACCAATTATTGGCTAAGACAGCTAGAAAAAAGATACATGATCAACAAACAGATCTTAGTAGAACAGAAGGCTAAAGAAGAAGACTACAAAAAATGCTTGGAAACCATCCTGTCAAGATCAACAGTAACTCAATCAACAGTTTTACAAAAATTAGAACAACATCTCTTTAATACTGAAGTTTTAGCGAAAGTATTTGCCTCAATACAAATGGTTGACCTCATCCAGTTCAGAATAAAAGATTTTCTTGGATTAGCCCAGTTATTAATAAAGAATGAAGATATAAGAAAATTGGAAGCAGAAGTTACTGTTCAAGAAATGCTAGAGCTCTATCAGACAAACATATTGGACGAAGAAAAGCTGGTACAATTTTTTAAGCAGCTAGAAGAGACCAACATCATTAACCTATTCCTGAATCAAGAAAAACTTTATCTCTCTACAGAAAGCCCTCGAATCATAGCTTGTTATGAAGAGTTACCAAAATATAGACAACATCTCCGACGAGGAATTGTACATAAAGTATTTCTCAATACAAAGCATCCTGAAGACTACACCGGTTATATTCCAGAATTATGCAAAAACTGCCTCGAATCTTATTCAACCAAGTTGTCAACAACTTTTGTTTTTACTATCTGGACGGTCTGGGAAGAACGGGAATATATAAATTTATATTCCTCAATACAACTATGGATTCTAGGAAAAGATTCAGATCCTCCAAGACTTGAACCATTTCAACAAAGTCTCTTCAATGAAGAACAGATTAGAAGACAAGCAGCCAAAGACTTCTTCCAAAAAATTGATTTTGGGAGTAAATATCTAGCTAAAAATGTAACTTTCGGAAAAACAGTTTATTTAATTGATACTTTGGCACCAGAACTTGAACAACAAGAAAAACGAGAAAGAAAGATGAAAAGATTCCTTCAAAGTATCAAATTAAGAAAAATTGGCTTAGAAGAAAAAAGGAATTATTTCTTCAAGAACGAAAATCTTTCAGACGTAGAAGATAATGTGGATGAAGACACCATGGAAGCACTCAACCTCACAGATTAAAAGCATGATGGGCCCAGCAAAAGCAAAAACCCAGAGCACTAACAAAAGCAAAAGAGAAAAGCATCTGGAAAAGAAATTCCACCACAAAAGATGTCTGCCACCCAAAAAGAGATTCTCTACTTTACTTAGCTCTTAAGCTTAATAGCTTATAAATTCTCTCCTCATAACTGAGGAAGGCATCAGAAAAAAATCACTCTCTTAGTTTCAGTTTGTAAGATTGGTGTGCTCTCTTCTAGTTTTCAAGTTCCAAGTTTGGAAGCTCCGCGTTGTAAAAATTTGTATCAGAGCCCTAAGTGCTCCAGTCTTGTAAGTTCTTAAAATCTATATTATGTATTTGCTTAGAATGAATAGCTAAACATTCCCCTTTGTGTTTTAATAATCTCTTCGATTGTGCAATGGGATAGTTTTATTACAATACTTTTGGCTAGATTTTTTGTATTTTCTTTACGCTATGAGGTAGAAAACGAACCATAGTTGTGCTCCTATTTTATGTAGCAATCTACTAGGGATGGCGGTCTTTGTAAGAATCCCTAACTTCCTCCAGAAAACCACGGAAACCTTATGGTTGTGGAAGGGTAGATGTAGCCGTAAAATAGTGGGTCAAACAGAAAACACAAAAACAAACAAGAAAAAAGTATTGCAAGGAACAAAACCCATTATACAAACTTAGAAATTATTAAAACACAAAGATTTAAAACATGAAAGAAAGTTTAGTTCCTAATGATACTTATAACTATCAAGTATCTAAGACAAAGGATTATGAACACATAATCCATTTACCTACCACAGAAGGACAAGATCCTGCCATAGCAGGCATTTTAAATTTTATCGTAGATCAGTTAAAAGAAATTAAAGATAAAATTCAAAAACTCGAAGAGATAAAAACGAATAATATTATACCTACAACCTCTAAGTTCCATTACCTTGGAACAAAATTAACCAAACATTAATGGTTAAACTTAAATCTTCTGATAAGATTATGGATTTACAAAAACTAGATAAATCAGTTTATTCGAAGTTCTTAGAACTTCAAAAACAAGAATTAACCGGAGAAACCTCTAGTGAGAATCTTTATTTATATTATGAACAAAATCAACAATTAATCGACTTTTACAAATCTCAAACTAATTATAAAATTAACATGGAAAGAGGAGAAAGTAGTACACTTTATCTACCAGGACCTCCTGGTTATATACCTCAAACACCTCTTCATGAAACTCCACCTCCAGCTCCACCAACTCATATACCCTCACCTGGACCAGAAGTCCACATGGATGAATCCCAAGGAGATAACATAGAAAGAAGTCATGCAACTCCTTCTTATGCAAATATGATTAATTATGGTAAATGCTCTGATTGGTGTACCTACTATAAAAAAAAATAGACATTTAGAAGAAAGAAGAGATTCATCTACATGGGGTTTAACATTAAACATTGATCATATACCATATAAAAAAATAAAAGATTATTGTGTCGAATGGGCACAAAAAATCAAAGGAACCATATTTATGCTTCCTCCCACCATGACTGTTGCAGAATACATACAATTTGCAACATCATACTGGGAAGGCAATGCTTTATCATGGTCAACAAATTTTGAAAAAAATAACAATCAAGAATGTCAAACTATTTTACAACAACCAACGAAACAACCAGCAATAGAACTATTGGTATCATTACTTGTAGCCGACTTTGTTGGAACAGAATGGAATGAAAATCAAAGTTATGAAGAAAATGAAGTTATGTGATATATGTATGTTAGATGAATTTGTAGCTACATATATAGGATACATTTATCATCTAGAAAAAACTCCACAAAAAGAATTTTGGATGCAAGGTTTCTTTTCCAAAATTCCCTTTCCTTGGAATAACATAATTTCTGATAAATATCGAGAACTAATCACCTCACAAGGAACTATGAGACCCCATAACACTGGTATGCTCAGAAGAGCATGCGCAGAAGCTATGGAAAAAACTTGTGAGAATACATCAGCCCAAAAGGAAATGAGTAGAAATTTAAAATCTTCTAGAATTGGCTACAACTGTTGTTCAAAAATTTTTCGAAGACCTAAATTATGTCTATGGATGTCCTCCAGTTTATGATTGGAGAATACATTCGAAGCCTTTTTTTAACAAAAAAGAAGACACAAATATAAAATTACTAAACGAAAATGGACACCAGAATTTAAATTAAATAAAAAGTTTCGAAAAAAGAAATTTGTTAAAACATATAAAAAGAAAGGTAAAAAGCATTGTAGATGTTTTAAATGCAACAAAGAAGGTCATTATGCGAATGAATGTCCTGTAAACATTAAAAAAGTCTTTATCTCAAATTTAGAAGAGTATTCCATCAATATTGGAACTATAGAAGAAATATCAGAAGATAGTTCTGTTTATGAAATTACAACCTGTTCAAGCTCTACATCTGACTCCATAGAGTCAAATTCTGAACAATCTTCAGAAAAACAAAGAAACGAGTTTGAAAAGCTCAAAATCAATATGATAACTATAAATAAAACATTAACTCAAATAAAGGTTATACCTTTATTACCATCTCTAAAACTTCCCAAAAAGGAAAGAATATCCTCACCAGGATATATAATTTATATGGGCAAAATGCTTAGATTACAACAGAAATAACGTTAGATCTAATCATTTTAGTACCCTTTGGCTATTATGGAATAATACATAATATTCCACATCATGCAAAAGAAAACATTTTTATTACTCATGGGATAATAGAACCCATGACTTACCAAGCCCCAACAATTTTAATGAAAAATACTAGTCTGGAAGATTGGGATTACCTCATCCGACCAAACGATGCAATTGGAACATTAGTCATTCATAAATATGAGGATTTTCCCATAATAACATCTGAAACAGCAATAGATGATCCTGAAAATTCCGAAAAATATCGAGAATTCAGAATCAATATGAATACAATTACCTCTGAAGAAGTAACTACTTCAGAATTACATGATAGTATAGGAGAACAATTTGACATAACCGATGAAGACTTAGAAAAATTAAAAGAGGCTATACCTCATGGAGAAAAAAATGAGATTTATAAAGCCCCTTCCTTTAAATCTCGATTTTTAATTAAAAATACTTTTATTTTTGAACGAATGCAAGGCAATATAGAATTAAAAGGCGACGATGACTTGACATCGATCAGTCTACTTAATAAAAACAAAATAGATAAATTAAAAAGCAAATATCCCAAAATGAAATACCTACACATAGGTATGATACTATTAAAAATCACTGCTCTATTCCGAAGTGGAATAGATACTCCCATAATGATTGTCTGTATGGACGAACGAATCATTAACAATCCTCTCAGTAGTATTATTGGAGGAGCCAAATCCAATCTCGTGAATCGATTATTTGGAATCAATATTCATCCTGACTTTTGCATATGTCTAGAAGACCAAAACGTCGAAAAAACTTGTACCTTGTCTATAAGCCTTAAAGGTATCCAACTACTACCTGGATCAAAAATCTTAGGAATTCAATGGGAAAATTTTATGGCTCTAAATGACACATCCACATTTAGATCCATAACCCCAAATAATTTTGTAAAACTCTTCAATGTTGGCATTAGAAAAACCATACAACCAAAGGTTGTAGATATTAAACATCTCAAATTAGATACTGATATACAACTTTTTGTTAAAACCCTCAAACCTAAGGTTCAAATACCTGTTGAATACTTTATTGCCTCTGGTAATACAATATCAACAGTAATAAAAAATCCTATTAATCGAACAACCTCTTCTCTTAACCTTCCAAGACATTATGACGAAGGTGAATCATCTGAATCACCTCGATCTAGTATTCATATTCCAATCCACGATCCTATAGAAGGCCGTACACTACGCCTTCTCGAAAGTAAAAAATCTATTCCTCCTCCTTAATGGATTTAAAGAAAAAAGCCCAATTACATATTTATCTTCCCATAACTATTCATCTTCCCAAATTTGAAGATGTCACTATTCATGCTTTAATCGATACTGGAGCTGAAGCAAGTTTACTTCAGCAAATATTTATCCCCAAATCATTTTGGTTACCTTTAGATAACAAAACCGCTCTTACTGACTTTGTGGGACGACAAGTCCCAGTTACCCATAAGGTTGCTAATCTTACTATTTCCATACCAGATCTTCATAATAATCTTAATACTTACAAATTTACTTTGCATTACTTCCTTTAGACTTTAATACTGACTGCCTAATCGGTTTAGATAATCTTCGTCATTTTTCTCCCTTCAACACCCACTTCTTTACTTTTGATGGCCACACCGTTCCTCGTATACATTTTTCTGCCCATATTGCCCCTTATTACACTCCTACAACCCAGCGTGGTGAATCATCCCAAAAAACTGCACTAGTTGACACAAATTCCTTATCTCATTCGATCTAAACATATAATATTCCTACTTCAAACACATTTGAAGAGACTGTCCATAAGCTATTAGAACCATTATATTCCGGTGATCCACTTAAATGGTTTGATAAATCTCCTCGTTATTGTTCTATTGAACTTTTAGAACAATACAAAAATACAAATATACGAGTTAATAGTATAATGGTAACACCCTTAGACAAACAAGAATTCAACAATCAAATACAAGAACGGATAACTTTATACTTAATACAAAAGAGCCATAGTCCTCACTCTTCTCCTACTTTTATCGTAAGAAATCATGCTGAAATAAAAAGAGGAAATGCTCGCATGGTTATCAATTATCGCAAGCTAAATTCATGTACAAAATTTGATGGATATTTTATCCCAACAGCTGAGCACCTAATTAAACAAATTCAAGGTGCAAAATACTATATCAAATTTGATGCCAAATCTGGTTTTTGGTAGATCAAACTTGCAAACCAAATATCAATAGAGCTAACAGCTTTTAGTTGTCCTCAAGGACATTACGAATGGCTAGTTATGCCATTTTGATTAAAAAATGCATCCCAAATATTCCAAAAATGGATTAATTCTTTTTTTGGACATCTGTCATATGTAGTAGCATATATAGATGATACTCTTGTCTTCTCTTCCACCGAAGAAGAACATAAAGATCATCTCTTACATGTTATTAAGCTAATGCTAAATCATAGCATTATCCTAAGTCCAAAGAAAATAGAACTATTCAAAACATAAATTAATTTTCTTGGAAAACAAATAAAAAATGGTCAAATATAATTACAAGACCATATATATGCAAAGGTCAAAGACTTTCCTGAGAACTTTACTAGTTTAAAGCAACTACAAAGTTTTTTAGGACTTCTCAATTATGGACGAAAATTTATTCCTAATCTTTCAACAAAAATCAAAGCCTTACAAAACAAATTAGCCCTTGAACAGGCTAAATACAAAAAAACAAATGGAAAACAACCACGAAGATGGAATACAGATAAAATACCTATTTCTTTAAATTCTGAAGAACAAAAGGAAATTAAACAAATAAAAGAATTTGTTACAAAAAAACAAATTCTTTATTTCCCAACAGAAGAAGAACATATCATCCTACAAATAGATGCTTCAAATCTATTTCGGTCTGGAGTATTAGTAACAAATACCCAAGAAATAGTGGCATATACTTCTGGCAAATTTACAAAAACCCAAGTCAAATATTCTACTTATGACAAAGAATTATTAGCTATCAAATTAGCTATTAAAAGTCTAAAAATATATCTTCTTCATAAAGAATTCACAATAGAAACTGACAATAAATCAGTAGCATAATTTCTCCAAAAAAGACGATACACAATCCAGAAGAAAACTTAAGACGCATATGTCTTGCTCTTTATTTAGAAATATTTAATTATACAGTTAAATATATTCCTGGTTTCACTAATATTATCACTGATTTTCTTAGCAGAACATGAATGAAGAAGAACTTTTATTTCTGAAATTAGTTCTAGACAAAATGAAACGAGCTGGCGAATTTACAAAAGTAACACAGAAAAAAACTAAAGCCCAAACTGGGAAAGACATAGCCGAAACATCCACGGCTCAACAAACAAAGGCCCAACAGGCTATTAAAATCCTTTCACAAACTCAACAAGCTATTGATCCCAAAATTCAAGTGGCAACACCACAAACAAAAAATTTGGTAAACAAAAGAATTCAAAGTGGTACCGAAAAAGGCAAAACCTTTGTCGCCTCAGTAATAAAACACTGGTACAACAAAAGTCTACAACAAACAGATCCCAAAATTTTTGACAGACTTAATGGCTGTTTCTGAGCTCTTCAAACAAGTGACTGGCGTGCAGCCAATTATTGGCTAACACAGCTAGAAAAAGGATACATGATCAACAAACAGATCTTAGTAGAATAGAAGGCTAAAGAAGAAGACACAAAAAATGCTTGGAAACCATTCTGTCAAGATCAACAGTAACTCAATCAACAGTTTTACAAAAATTAGAACAACAGCTCTTTAATACTGAAGCTTTAGCCGAAGTATTTGCCTCAATACAAATGGCTGACCTCATCCAGTTCAGAATAAAAGATTTTCTTGGATTAGCCCAGTTATTAATAAAGAATGAAGATATAAGAAAATTGGAAGCAGAAGTTACTGTTCAAGAAATGCTAGAGCTCTATCAGACAAACATATTGGACGAAGAAAAGCTGGTACAATTTTTTAAGCAGCTAGAAGAGACCAACATCATTAACCTATTCCTGAATCAAGAAAAACTTTATCTCTCTACAGAAAGCCCTCGAATCATAGCTTGTTATGAAGAGTTACCAAAATATAGACAACATCTCCGACGAGGAATTGTACATAAAGTATTTCTCAATACAAAGCATCCTGAAGACTACACCGGTTATATTCCAGAATTATGCAAAAACTGCCTCGAATCTTATTCAACCAAGTTGTCAACAACTTTTGTTTTTACTATCTGGACGGTCTGGGAAGAACGGGAATATATAAATTTATATTCCTCAATACAACTATGGATTCTAGGAAAAGATTCAGATCCTCCAAGACTTGAACCATTTCAACAAAGTCTCTTCAATGAAGAACAGATTAGAAGACAAGCAGCCAAAGACTTCTTCCAAAAAATTGATTTTGGGAGTAAATATCTAGCTAAAAATGTAACTTTCGGAAAAACAGTTTATTTAATTGATACTTTGGCACCAGAACTTGAACAACAAGAAACACGAGAAAGAAAGATGAAAAGATTCCTTCAAAGTATCAAATTAAGAAAAATTGGCTTAGAAGAAAAAAGGAATTATTTCTTCAAGAACGAAAATCTTTCAGACATAGAAGATAATGTGGATGAAGACACCATGGAAGCACTCAACCTCACAGATTAAAAGCATGGTGGGCCCAGCAAAAGCAAAAACCCAGAGCACTAACAAAAGCAAAAGAGAAAAGCATCTGGAAAAGAAATTCCACCACAAAAGATGTCTGCCACCCAAAAAGAGATTCTCTACTTTACTTAGCTCTTAAGCTTAATAGCTTATAAATTCTCTCCTCATAACTGAGGAAGGCATCAGAAAAAAATCACTCTCTTAGTTTCAGTTTGTAAGATTGGTGTGCTCTCTTCTAGTTTTCAAGTTCCAAGTTTGGAAGCTCCGCATTGTAAAAATTTGTATCAGAGCCCTAAGTGCTCCAGTCTTGTAAGTTCTTAAAATCTATATTATGTTTTTGCTTAGAATGAATAGCTAAACATTCCCCTTTGTGTTTTAATAATCTCTTCGATTGTGCAATGGGATAGTTTTATTACAATACTTTTGGCTAGATTTTTTGTATTTTCTTTACGCTATGAGGTAGAAAACGAACCATAGTTGTGCTCCTATTTTATGTAGCAATCTACTAGGGATGGCGGTCTTTGTAAGAATCCCTAACTTCCTCCAGAAAACCACGGAAACCTTATGGTTGTGGAAGGGTAGATGTAGCCGTAAAATAGTGGGTCAAACAGAAAACACAAAAACAAACAAGAAAAAAGTATTGCAAGGAACAAAACCCATTATACAAACTTAGAAATTATTAAAACACAAAGATTTAAAACATGAAAGAAAGTTTAGTTCCTAATGATACTTATAACTATCAAGTATCTAAGACAAAGGATTATGAACACATAATCCATTTACCTACCACAGAAGGACAAGATCCTGCCATAGCAGGCATTTTAAATTTTATCGTAGATCAGTTAAAAGAAATTAAAGATAAAATTCAAAAACTCGAAGAGATAAAAACGAATAATATTATACCTACAACCTCTAAGTTCCATTACCTTGGAACAAAATTAACCAAACATTAATGGTTAAACTTAAATCTTCTGATAAGATTATGGATTTACAAAAACTAGATAAATCAGTTTATTCGAAGTTCTTAGAACTTCAAAAACAAGAATTAACCGGAGAAACCTCTAGTGAGAATCTTTATTTATATTATGAACAAAATCAACAATTAATCGACTTTTACAAATCTCAAACTAATTATAAAATTAACATGGAAAGAGGAGAAAGTAGTACACTTTATCTACCAGGACCTCCTGGTTATATACCTCAAACACCTCTTCATGAAACTCCACCTCCAGCTCCACCAACTCATATACCCTCACCTGGACCAGAAGTCCACATGGATGAATCCCAAGGAGATAACATAGAAAGAAGTCATGCAACTCCTTCTTATGCAAATATGATTAATTATGGTAAATGCTCTGATTGGTGTACCTACTATAAAAAAAATAGACATTTAGAAGAAAGAAGAGATTCATCTACATGGGGTTTAACATTAAACATTGATCATATACCATATAAAAAAAATAAAAGATTATTGTGTCGAATGGGCACAAAAAATCAAAGGAACCATATTTATGCTTCCTCCCACCATGACTGTTGCAGAATACATACAATTTGCAACATCATACTGGGAAGGCAATGCTTTATCATGGTCAACAAATTTTGAAAAAAATAACAATCAAGAATGTCAAACTATTTTACAACAACCAACGAAACAACCAGCAATAGAACTATTGGTATCATTACTTGTAGCCGACTTTGTTGGAACAGAATGGAATGAAAATCAAAAAACTTCATAAAATGAAGTTATGTGATATATGTATGTTAGATGAATTTGTAGCTACATATATAGGATACATTTATCATCTAGAAAAAACTCCACAAAAAGAATTTTGGATGCAAGGTTTCTTTTCCAAAATTCCCTTTCCTTGGAATAACATAATTTCTGATAAATATCGAGAACTAATCACCTCACAAGGAACTATGAGACCCCATAACACTGGTATGCTCAGAAGAGCATGCGCAGAAGCTATGGAAAAAACTTGTGAGAATACATCAGCCCAAAAGGAAATGAGTAGAAATTTAAAATCTTCTAGAATTGGCTACAACTGTTGTTCAAAATTTCCCGAAGACCTAAATTATGTCTATGGATGTCCTCCAGTTTATGATTGGAGAATACATTCGAAGCCTTTTTTTAAAAAAAAAGAAGACACAAATATAAAATTACTAAACGAAAATGGACACCAGAATTTAAATTAAATAAAAAGTTTCGAAAAAAGAAATTTGTTAAAACATATAAAAAGAAAGGTAAAAAGCATTGCAGATGTTTTAAATGCAACAAAGAAGGTCATTATGCGAATGAATGTCCTGTAAACATTAAAAAAGTCTTTATCTCAAATTTAGAAGAGTATTCCATCAATATTGGAACTATAGAAGAAATATCAGAAGATAGTTCTGTTTATGAAATTACAACCTGTTCAAGCTCTACATCTGACTCCATAGAGTCAAATTCTGAACAATCTTCAGAAAAACAAAGAAACGAGTTTGAAAAGCTCAAAATCAATATGATAACTATAAATAAAACATTAACTCAAATAAAGGTTATACCTTTATTACCATCTCTAAAACTTCCCAAAAAGGAAAGAATATCCTCACCAGGATATATAATTTATATGGGCAAAATGCTTAGATTACAACAGAAATAACGTTAGATCTAATCATTTTAGTACCCTTTGGCTATTATGGAATAATACATAATATTCCACATCATGCAAAAGAAAACATTTTTATTACTCATGGGATAATAGAACCCATGACTTACCAAGCCCCAACAATTTTAATGAAAAATACTAGTCTGGAAGATTGGGATTACCTCATCCGACCAAACGATGCAATTGGAACATTAGTCATTCATAAATATGAGGATTTTCCCATAATAACATCTGAAACAGCAATAGATGATCCTGAAAATTCCGAAAAATATCGAGAATTCAGAATCAATATGAATACAATTACCTCTGAAGAAGTAACTACTTTAGAGTTACATGATAGTATAGGAGAACAATTTGACATAACCGATGAAGACTTAGAAAAATTAAAAGAGGCTATACCTCATGGAGAAAAAAATGAGATTTATAAAGCCCCTTCCTTTAAATCTCGATTTTTAATTAAAAATACTTTTATTTTTGAACGAATGCAAGGCAATATAGAATTAAAAGGCGACGATGACTTGACATCGATCAGTCTACTTAATAAAAACAAAATAGATAAATTAAAAAGCAAATATCCCAAAATGAAATACCTACACATAGGTATGATACTATTAAAAATCACTGCTCTATTCCGAAGTGGAATAGATACTCCCATAATGATTGTCTGTATGGACGAACGAATCATTAACAATCCTCTCAGTAGTATTATTGGAGGAGCCAAATCCAATCTCGTTAATCGATTATTTGGAATCAATATTCATCCTGACTTTTGCATATGTCTAGAAGACCAAAACGTCGAAAAAACTTGTACCTTGTCTATAAGCCTTAAAGGTATCCAACTACTACCTGGATCAAAAATCTTAGGAATTCAATGGGAAAATTTTATGGCTCTAAATGACACATCCACATTTAGATCCATAACCCCAAATAATTTTGTAAAACTCTTCAATGTTGGCATTAGAAAAACCATACAACCAAAGGTTGTAGATATTAAACATCTCAAATTAGATACTGATATACAACTTTTTGTTAAAACCCTCAAACCTAAGGTTCAAATACCTGTTGAATACTTTATTGCCTCTGGTAATACAATATCAACAGTAATAAAAAATCCTATTAATCGAACAACCTCTTCTCTTAACCTTCCAAGACATTATGACGAAGGTGAATCATCTGAATCACCTCGATCTAGTATTCATATTCCAATCCACGATCCTATAGAAGGCCGTACACTACGCCTTCTCGAAAGTAAAAAATCTATTCCTCCTCCTTAATGGATTTAAAGAAAAAAGCCCAATTACATATTTATCTTCCCATAACTATTCATCTTCCCAAATTTGAAGATGTCACTATTCATGCTTTAATCGATACTGGAGCTGAAGCAAGTTTACTTCAGCAAATATTTATCCCCAAATCATTTTGGTTACCTTTAGATAACAAAACCGCTCTTACTGACTTTGTGGGACGACAAGTCCCAGTTACCCATAAGGTTGCTAATCTTACTATTTCCATACCAGATCTTCATAATAATCTTAATACTTACAAATTTACTTTGCATTACTTCCTTTAGACTTTAATACTGACTGCCTAATCGGTTTAGATAATCTTCGTCATTTTTCTCCCTTCAACACCCACTTCTTTACTTTTGATGGCCACACCGTTCCTCGTATACATTTTTCTGCCCATATTGCCCCTTATTACACTCCTACAACCCAGCGTGGTGAATCATCCCAAAAAACTGCACTAGTTGACACAAATTCCTTATCTCATTCGATCTAAACATATAATATTCCTACTTCAAACACATTTGAAGAGACTGTCCATAAGCTATTAGAACCATTATATTCCGGTGATCCACTTAAATGGTTTGATAAATCTCCTCGTTATTGTTCTATTGAACTTTTAGAACAATACAAAAATACAAATATACGAGTTAATAGTATAATGGTAACACCCTTAGACAAACAAGAATTCAACAATCAAATACAAGAACGGATAACTTTATACTTAATACAAAAGAGCCATAGTCCTCACTCTTCTCCTACTTTTATCGTAAGAAATCATGCTGAAATAAAAAGAGGAAATGCTCGCATGGTTATCAATTATCGCAAGCTAAATTCATGTACAAAATTTGATGGATATTTTATCCCAACAGCTGAGCACCTAATTAAACAAATTCAAGGTGCAAAAATACTATATCAAATTTGATGCCAAATCTGGTTTTTGGTAGATCAAACTTGCAAACCAAATATCAATAGAGCTAACAGCTTTTAGTTGTCCTCAAGGACATTACGAATGGCTAGTTATGCCATTTCGATTAAAAAATGCATCCCAAATATTCCAAAAATGGATTAATTCTTTTTTTGGACATCTGTCATATGTAGTAGCATATATAGATGATACTCTTGTCTTCTCTTCCACCGAAGAAGAACATAAAGATCATCTCTTACATGTTATTAAGCTAATGTTAAATCATAGCATTATCCTAAGTCCAAAGAAAATAGAACTATTCAAAACATAAATTAATTTTCTTGGAAAACAAATAAAAAATGGTCAAATATAATTACAAGACCATATATATGCAAAGGTCAAAGACTTTCCTGAGAACTTTACTAGTTTAAAGCAACTACAAAGTTTTTTAGGACTTCTCAATTATGGACGAAAGTTTATTCCTAATCTTTCAACAAAAATCAAAGCCTTACAAGACAAATTAGCCCTTGAACAGGCTAAATACAAAAAAACAAATGGAAAACAACCACGAAGATGGAATACAGATAAAATACCTATTTCTTTAAATTCTGAAGAACAAAAGGAAATTAAACAAATAAAAGAATTTGTTACAAAAATACAAATTCTTCATTTCCCAACAGAAGAAGAACATATCATCCTACAAAGAGATGCTTCAAATCTATTTTGGTCTGGAGTATTAGTAACAAATACCCAAGAAATAGTGGCATATACTTCTGGCAAATTTACCAAAACCCAAGTCAAATATTCCACTTATGAAAAAGAATTATTAGCTATCAAATTATCTATTAAAAGTCTAAAAATATATCTTCTTCATAAAGAATTCACAATAGAAACTGACAATAAATCAGTAGCACAATTTCTCCAAAAAAAGACGATACACAATCCGTAAGAAAACTTAAGACACATACGTCTTGCTCTTTATTTAGAAATATTTAATTATACAGTTAAATATATTCCTAGTTTCACTAATATTATCGCTGATTTTCTTAGCAGAACATGAACGAAGAAGAACTTTTATTTCTGAAATCAGTTCTAAACAAAATGAAACGAGCTGGCGAATTTACAGAAGTAACACAGAAAAAAACTAAAGCCCAAACCGGGAAAGACATAGCCGAAACATCCACGGCTCAACAATCTAAGGCCCAATAGGCTATTGAAATCCCTTCACAAACTCAACAAGCTATTGATCCCAAAATTCAAGTGGCAACACCACAAACAAAAAATTTGGTAAACAAAAGAATTCAAAGTGGTGCCGAAAAAGGCAAAACCTTTGCCACCTCAGTAATAAAGCACTGGTACAATAAAAGTCTACAACAAACAGATCCCAAAATTTTTGACAGACTTAATGGCTGTTTTCGAGCTCTTCAAACAAGTGACTGGCGTGCAACCAATTATTGGCTAAGACAGCTAGAAAAAAGATACATGATCAACAAACAGATCTTAGTAGAACAGAAGGCTAAAGAAGAAGACTACAAAAAATGCTTGGAAACCATCCTGTCAAAATCAACAGTAACTCAATCAACAGTTTTACAAAAATTAGAACAACATCTCTTTAATACTGAAGTTTTAGCGAAAGTATTTGCCTCAATACAAATGGTTGACCTCATCCAGTTCAGAATAAAAGATTTTCTTGGATTAGCCCAGTTATTAATAAAGAATGAAGATATAAGAAAATTGGAAGCAGAAGTTACTGTTCAAGAAATGCTAGAGCTCTATCAGACAAACATATTGGACGAAGAAAAGCTGGTACAATTTTTTAAGCAGCTAGAAGAGACCAACATCATTAACCTATTCCTGAATCAAGAAAAACTTTATCTCTCTACAGAAAGCCCTCGAATCATAGCTTGTTATGAAGAGTTACCAAAATATAGACAACATCTCCGACGAGGAATTGTACATAAAGTATTTCTCAATACAAAGCATCCTGAAGACTACACCGGTTATATTCCAGAATTATGCAAAAACTGCCTCGAATCTTATTCAACCAAGTTGTCAACAACTTTTGTTTTTACTATCTGGACGGTCTGGGAAGAACGGGAATATATAAATTTATATTCCTCAATACAACTATGGATTCTAGGAAAAGATTCAGATCCTCCAAGACTTGAACCATTTCAACAAAGTCTCTTCAATGAAGAACAGATTAGAAGACAAGCAGCCAAAGACTTCTTCCAAAAAATTGATTTTGGGAGTAAATATCTAGCTAAAAATGTAACTTTCGGAAAAACAGTTTATTTAATTGATACTTTGGCACCAGAACTTGAACAACAAGAAACACGAGAAAGAAAGATGAAAAGATTCCTTCAAAGTATCAAATTAAGAAAAATTGGCTTAGAAGAAAAAAGGAATTATTTCTTCAAGAACGAAAATCTTTCAGACATAGAAGATAATGTGGATGAAGACACCATGGAAGCACTCAACCTCACAGATTAAAAGCATGGTGGGCCCAGCAAAAGCAAAAACCCAGAGCACTAACAAAAGCAAAAGAGAAAAGCATCTGGAAAAGAAATTCCACCACAAAAGATGTCTGCCACCCAAAAAGAGATTCTCTACTTTACTTAGCTCTTAAGCTTAATAGCTTATAAATTCTCTCCTCATAACTGAGGAAGGCATCAGAAAAAAATCACTCTCTTAGTTTCAGTTTGTAAGATTGGTGTGCTCTCTTCTAGTTTTCAAGTTCCAAGTTTGGAAGCTCCGCATTGTAAAAATTTGTATCAGAGCCCTAAGTGCTCCAGTCTTGTAAGTTCTTAAAATCTATATTATGTTTTTGCTTAGAATGAATAGCTAAACATTCCCCTTTGTGTTTTAATAATCTCTTCGATTGTGCAATGGGATAGTTTTATTACAATACTTTTGGCTAGATTTTTTGTATTTTCTTTACCCTATGAGGTAGAAAACGAACCATAGTTGTGCTCCTATTTTATGTAGCAATCTACTAGGGATGGCGGTCTTTGTAAGAATCCCTAACTTCCTCCAGAAAACCACGGAAACCTTATGGTTGTGGAAGGGTAGATGTAGCCGTAAAATAGTGGGTCAAACAGAAAACACAAAAACAAACAAGAAAAAAGTATTGCAAGGAACAAAACCCATTATACAAACTTAGAAATTATTAAAACACAAAGATTTAAAACATGAAAGAAAGTTTAGTTCCTAATGATACTTATAACTATCAAGTATCTAAGACAAAGGATTATGAACACATAATCCATTTACCTACCACAGAAGGACAAGATCCTGCCATAGCAGGCATTTTAAATTTTATCGTAGATCAGTTAAAAGAAATTAAAGATAAAATTCAAAAACTCGAAGAGATAAAAACGAATAATATTATACCTACAACCTCTAAGTTCCATTACCTTGGAACAAAATTAACCAAACATTAATGGTTAAACTTAAATCTTCTGATAAGATTATGGATTTACAAAAACTAGATAAATCAGTTTATTCGAAGTTCTTAGAACTTCAAAAACAAGAATTAACCGGAGAAACCTCTAGTGAGAATCTTTATTTATATTATGAACAAAATCAACAATTAATCGACTTTTACAAATCTCAAACTAATTATAAAATTAACATGGAAAGAGGAGAAAGTAGTACACTTTATCTACCAGGACCTCCTGGTTATATACCTCAAACACCTCTTCATGAAACTCCACCTCCAGCTCCACCAACTCATATACCCTCACCTGGACCAGAAGTCCACATGGATGAATCCCAAGGAGATAACATAGAAAGAAGTCATGCAACTCCTTCTTATGCAAATATGATTAATTATGGTAAATGCTCTGATTGGTGTACCTACTATAAAAAAAAATAGACATTTAGAAGAAAGAAGAGATTCATCTACATGGGGTGTAACATTAAACATTGATCATATACCATATAAAAAAATAAAAGATTATTGTGTCGAATGGGCACAAAAAATCAAAGGAACCATATTTATGCTTCCTCCCACCATGACTGTTGCAGAATACATACAATTTGCAACATCATACTGGGAAGGCAATGCTTTATCATGGTCAACAAATTTTGAAAAAAATAACAATCAAGAATGTCAAACTATTTTACAACAACCAACGAAACAACCAGCAATAGAACTATTGGTATCATTACTTGTAGCCGACTTTGTTGGAACAGAATGGAATGAAAATCAAAAAACTTCATAAAATGAAGTTATGTGATATATGTATGTTAGATGAATTTGTAGCTACATATATAGGATACATTTATCATCTAGAAAAAACTCCACAAAAAGAATTTTGGATGCAAGGTTTCTTTTCCAAAATTCCCTTTCCTTGGAATAACATAATTTCTGATAAATATCGAGAACTAATCACCTCACAAGGAACTATGAGACCCCATAACACTGGTATGCTCAGAAGAGCATGCGCAGAAGCTATGGAAAAAACTTGTGAGAATACATCAGCCCAAAAGGAAATGAGTAGAAATTTAAAATCTTCTAGAATTGGCTACAACTGTTGTTCAAAATTTCCCGAAGACCTAAATTATGTCTATGGATGTCCTCCAGTTTATGATTGGAGAATACATTCGAAGCCTTTTTTTAAAAAAAAAGAAGACACAAATATAAAATTACTAAACGAAAATGGACACCAGAATTTAAATTAAATAAAAAGTTTCGAAAAAAGAAATTTGTTAAAACATATAAAAAGAAAGGTAAAAAGCATTGCAGATGTTTTAAATGCAACAAAGAAGGTCATTATGCGAATGAATGTCCTGTAAACATTAAAAAAGTCTTTATCTCAAATTTAGAAGAGTATTCCATCAATATTGGAACTATAGAAGAAATATCAGAAGATAGTTCTGTTTATGAAATTACAACCTGTTCAAGCTCTACATCTGACTCCATAGAGTCAAATTCTGAACAATCTTCAGAAAAACAAAGAAACGAGTTTGAAAAGCTCAAAATCAATATGATAACTATAAATAAAACATTAACTCAAATAAAGGTTATACCTTTATTACCATCTCTAAAACTTCCCAAAAAGGAAAGAATATCCTCACCAGGATATATAATTTATATGGGCAAAATGCTTAGATTACAACAGAAATAACGTTAGATCTAATCATTTTAGTACCCTTTGGCTATTATGGAATAATACATAATATTCCACATCATGCAAAAGAAAACATTTTTATTACTCATGGGATAATATAACCCATGACTTACCAAGCCCCAACAATTTTAATGAAAAATACTAGTCTGGAAGATTGGGATTACCTCATCCGACCAAACGATGCAATTGGAACATTAGTCATTCATAAATATGAGGATTTTCCCATAATAACATCTGAAACAGCAATAGATGATCCTGAAAATTCCGAAAAATATCGAGAATTCAGAATCAATATGAATACAATTACCTCTGAAGAAGTAACTACTTCAGAATTACATGATAGTATAGGAGAACAATTTGACATAACCGATGAAGACTTAGAAAAATTAAAAGAGGCTATACCTCATGAAGAAAAAAATGAGATTTATAAAGCCCCTTCCTTTAAATCTCGATTTTTAATTAAAAATACTTTTATTTTTGAACGAATGCAAGGCAATATAGAATTAAAAGGCGACGATGACTTGACATCGATCAGTCTACTTAATAAAAACAAAATAGATAAATTAAAAAGCAAATATCCCAAAATGAAATACCTACACATAGGTATGATACTATTAAAAATCACTGCTCTATTCCGAAGTGGAATAGATACTCCCATAATGATTGTCTGTATGGACGAACGAATCATTAACAATCCTCTCAGTAGTATTATTGGAGGAGCCAAATCCAATCTCGTTAATCGATTATTTGGAATCAATATTCATCCTGACTTTTGCATATGTCTAGAAGACCAAAACGTCGAAAAAACTTGTACCTTGTCTATAAGCCTTAAAGGTATCCAACTACTACCTGGATCAAAAATCTTAGGAATTCAATGGGAAAATTTTATGGCTCTAAATGACACATCCACATTTAGATCCATAACCCCAAATAATTTTGTAAAACTCTTCAATGTTGGCATTAGAAAAACCATACAACCAAAGGTTGTAGATATTAAACATCTCAAATTAGATACTGATATACAACTTTTTGTTAAAACCCTCAAACCTAAGGTTCAAATACCTGTTGAATACTTTATTGCCTCTGGTAATACAATATCAACAGTAATAAAAAATCCTATTAATCGAACAACCTCTTCTCTTAACCTTCCAAGACATTATGACGAAGGTGAATCATCTGAATCACCTCGATCTAGTATTCATATTCCAATCCACGATCCTATAGAAGGCCGTACACTACGCCTTCTCGAAAGTAAAAAATCTATTCCTCCTCCTTAATGGATTTAAAGAAAAAAGCCCAATTACATATTTATCTTCCCATAACTATTCATCTTCCCAAATTTGAAGATGTCACTATTCATGCTTTAATCGATACTGGAGCTGAAGCAAGTTTACTTCAGCAAATATTTATCCCCAAATCATTTTGGTTACCTTTAGATAACAAAACCGCTCTTACTGACTTTGTGGGACGACAAGTCCCAGTTACCCATAAGGTTGCTAATCTTACTATTTCCATACCAGATCTTCATAATAATCTTAATACTTACAAATTTACTTTGCATTACTTCCTTTAGACTTTAATACTGACTGCCTAATCGGTTTAGATAATCTTCGTCATTTTTCTCCCTTCAACACCCACTTCTTTACTTTTGATGGCCACACCGTTCCTCGTATACATTTTTCTGCCCATATTGCCCCTTATTACACTCCTACAACCCAGCGTGGTGAATCATCCCAAAAAACTGCACTAGTTGACACAAATTCCTTATCTCATTCGATCTAAACATATAATATTCCTACTTCAAACACATTTGAAGAGACTGTCCATAAGCTATTAGAACCATTATATTCCGGTGATCCACTTAAATGGTTTGATAAATCTCCTCGTTATTGTTCTATTGAACTTTTAGAACAATACAAAAATACAAATATACGAGTTAATAGTATAATGGTAACACCCTTAGACAAACAAGAATTCAACAATCAAATACAAGAACGGATAACTTTAAACTTAATACAAAAGAGCCATAGTCCTCACTCTTCTCCTACTTTTATCGTAAGAAATCATGCTGAAATAAAAAGAGGAAATGCTCGCATGGTTATCAATTATCGCAAGCTAAATTCATGTACAAAATTTGATGGATATTTTATCCCAACAGCTGAGCACCTAATTAAACAAATTCAAGGTGCAAAATACTATATCAAATTTGATGCCAAATCTGGTTTTTGGTAGATCAAACTTGCAAACCAAATATCAATAGAGCTAACAGCTTTTAGTTGTCCTCAAGGACATTACGAATGGCTAGTTATGCCATTTCGATTAAAAAATGCATCCCAAATATTCCAAAAATGGATTAATTCTTTTTTTGGACATCTGTCATATGTAGTAGCATATATAGATGATATTCTTGTCTTCTCTTCCACCGAAGAAGAACATAAAGATCATCTCTTACATGTTATTAAGCTAATGCTAAATCATAGCATTATCCTAAGTCCAAAGAAAATAGAACTATTCAAAACATAAATTAATTTTCTTGGAAAACAAATAAAAAATGGTCAAATATAATTACAAGACCATATATATGCAAAGGTCAAAGACTTTCCTGAGAACTTTACTAGTTTAAAGCAACTACAAAGTTTTTTAGGACTTCTCAATTATGGACGAAAATTTATTCCTAATCTTTCAACAAAAATCAAAGCCTTACAAAACAAATTAGCCCTTGAACAGGCTAAATACAAAAAAACAAATGGAAAACAACCACGAAGATGGAATACAGATAAAATACCTATTTCTTTAAATTCTGAAGAACAAAAGGAAATTAAACAAATAAAAGAATTTGTTACAAAAAAACAAATTCTTTATTTCCCAACAGAAGAAGAACATATCATCCTACAAATAGATGCTTCAAATCTATTTCGGTCTGGAGTATTAGTAACAAATACCCAAGAAATAGTGGCATATACTTCTGGCAAATTTACAAAAACCCAAGTCAAATATTCTACTTATGACAAAGAATTATTAGCTATCAAATTAGCTATTAAAAGTCTAAAAATATATCTTCTTCATAAAGAATTCACAATAGAAACTGACAATAAATCAGTAGCATAATTTCTCCAAAAAAGACGATACACAATCCAGAAGAAAACTTAAGACGCATATGTCTTGCTCTTTATTTAGAAATATTTAATTATACAGTTAAATATATTCCTGGTTTCACTAATATTATCGCTGATTTTCTTAGCAGAACATGAATGAAGAAGAACTTTTATTTCTGAAATTAGTTCTAGACAAAATGAAACGAGCTGGCGAATTTACAAAAGTAACACAGAAAAAAACTAAAGCCCAAACTGGGAAAGACATAGCCGAAACATCCACGGCTCAACAATCAAAGGCCCAACAGGCTATTAAAATCCTTTCACAAACTCAACAAGCTATTGATCCCAAAATTCAAGTGGCAACACCACAAACAAAAAATTTGGTAAACAAAAGAATTCAAAGTGGTACCGAAAAAGGCAAAACCTTTGTCGCCTCAGTAATAAAACACTGGTACAACAAAAGTCTACAACAAACAGATCCCAAAATTTTTGACAGACTTAATGGCTGTTTCTGAGCTCTTCAAACAAGTGACTGGCGTGCAGCCAATTATTGGCTAACACAGCTAGAAAAAGGATACATGATCAACAAACAGATCTTAGTAGAATAGAAGGCTAAAGAAGAAGACACAAAAAATGCTTGGAAACCATTCTGTCAAGATCAACAGTAACTCAATCAACAGTTTTACAAAAATTAGAACAACAGCTCTTTAATACTGAAGCTTTAGCCGAAGTATTTGCCTCAATACAAATGGCTGACCTCATCCAGTTCAGAATAAAAGATTTTCTTGGATTAGCCCAGTTATTAATAAAGAATGAAGATACAAGAAAATTGGAAGCAGAAGTTGCTGTTCAAGAAATGCTAGAGCTCTATCAGACAAACATATTGGATGAAGAAAAGCTGCTACAATTTTTTAAGCAGCTAGAAGAGACCAACATTATTAACCTATTCCTGAATCAAGAAATACTTTATCTCTCTACAGAAAGCCCTCGAATCATAGCTTGTTATGAAGAGATACAAAAATATAGACAACATCTTCGACGAGGAATTGTACATAAAGTATTTCTCAATACAAAGCATCCTGAAGACTACACCGGTTATATTCCAGAATTATGCAAAAACTACCTCGAATCTTATTCAACCAAGTTCTCAACAACTTTTGTTTTTACTATCTGGACGGTCTGGGAAGAACGGGAATATATAAATTTATATTCCTCAATACAACTATGGATTCTAGAAAAAGATTCAGATCCTCCAAGACTTGAACCATTTCAACAAAGTCTCTTTAACGAAGAACAGATTAGAAGACAAGCAGCCAAAGACTTCTTCCAAAAAATTGATTTTGGGAGTAAATATCTAGCTAAAAAAGTAACTTTCGGAAAAACAGTTTATTTAATTGATACTTTGGCACCAGAACTTGAACAACAAGAAACACGAGAAAGAAAGATGAAAAGATTCCTTCAAAGTATCAAATTAGGAAAAATTGGCTTAGAACTAAAAAGGAATTATTTCTTCAAGAACAAAAATCTTTCAGACATAGAAGATAATGTGGATGAAGACACCATGAAAGCACTCAACCTCACAGATTAAAAGCATGGTGGGCCCAGCAAAAGCAAAAACCCAGAGCACTAACAAAAGCAAAAGAGAAAAGCATCTGGAAAAGAAATTCCACCACAAAAGATGTCTGTCACCCAAAAAGAGATTGTCTACTTTACTTAGCTCTTAAGCTTAATAGCTTATAAATTCTCTCCTCATAACTGAGGAAGGCATCAGAAAAAAATCACTCTCTTAGTTTCAGTTTGTAAGTTTGGTGTGCTCTCTTCTAGTTTTCAAGTTCCAAGTTTGGAAGCTCCGCGTTGTAAAAATTTGTATCAGAGCCCTAAGTGCTCCAGTCTTGTATGTTCTTAAACTCTATAATGATGATGAAGATGACATTGAAGAAGAAGAAGAAGAAGAAGAAGTAGAAGAAGAAGAAGAAGAAAAGAAACAGGAAGACGAACAAGAAGAAGAAATGAAGAAGTAGAAGAAGAAGTTGAAGAAGAAGAAGAAGAAGAAGTAGAAGAAGAAGACGTTGATGAAGAAAAGTAGAGAAAGTAGTAGAAGTAGAAGAAGAAGAAGAAGAAGACTAAGAAGAATTGGTAGAAGAAGAAGAAGAAGAGGAAGAAGAAGTAGAAGAAGAAAAAGAAGAAGTGGAAGAAGATGAAGAAGTAGAAGGAGGAG
>JAIUJO010000945.1:0-5000 GCA_023846275.1 Vanilla planifolia
CTCTTCTTCTTCTTCTGCTTCTGCTTTTTTTTGTTCTTCTTTTTCTTATTCTTCTTTTTCTACTTCTCCTCTTTATTCCCCTTTTTCTTTTTCTTCTTCTTCATCTTCTTGTTATTCTACTTCTTCTTCTTCTTCTTTTTCTACTTGTTTTTCTTCTTCTTCTTCTTCTTCTTCTTCTTCTTCTTATACTTCTTCTTCTTCTTCTTCTTCTTCTTCTTCTACTTCTTCTACATTTTCTTCTCCTCCTCTTTGTTTTTCTGCTTCTTCTTATTCTTATTTTATTTTACTTCTTCTTCCTATTCTTGTTTTTCTTCTCTTACTTCTGCTTCTTCTCCATCTTATTCATCTTCTAGTTCTTTTTCTTCTTCTTCTTCTGCTTCTTGTCATTCTTCTTCTTCTCCTATTCATTCTTCTTCTTCATCATCAACATCTTCTTCTTCTTCTTGTTCTTCTTCTTCTACAGCTACTACTACTACTTTTTGTTGTTCTTCTTCTTATTCTTATTCTTCCCTTTCTTCTTCTTCTTCTTCTTCTTCTTCTTCTCCTTCACTTCTTCTTCTCCTACTTCTTTTTCTTCTTCATTTTCTTATTCTTCTTCTTCTTAATCATCTTCTCTTCCTCCTCCTTCTTCTTGTTCTTGTTCTTCTTCTACTTCTTCTTGTACTTCTTCTTCTTCTTCTTCTTCTTCCACTTCTTCTTCTTCCTCTTCTTCTCCTTCTTCTTCTTCTTCTTCTTCTTCTTCTTCTTCTTCTTCTTCTGCTTTTTTTTTCGTTCTTCTTTTTCTTATTCTTCTTTTTCTACTTCTCTTTATTCCCCTTTTTCTTTTCCTTCTTCTTCTTCTCCTTTCTTCTTCTTCTTCTTCATCTTCTTCTTTTTCTACTTGTTTTTCTTCTTCTTCTTCTTCTTCTTATACTTCTTCTTCTTCTTCTTCTTCTTCTTCTGTGTCTTCTATATTTTCTTCTTCTCCTCTTTGTTCTTCTGCTTCTTCTTATTCTTATTCTATTTTACTTCTTCATCTTCTTTTTCTTCTCTTACTTTTGCTTCTTCTCCATCTTATTCATCTTCTAGTTCTTTTTCATTTTCTTCTACTTCTTGTTATTCTTCTTCTTCTCCTGCTCATTCTTCTTCTTCATCATCATTAACTTCTTCTTCTTCTTCTTCTTCATCTTCTACTGCTACTACTACTACTTTTTGTTCTTCTTCTTCTTATTCTTATTCTTCCCTTTATTCTTCTTCTTCTTCATCTTCTTCTCCTTCACTTCTTCTTCTCTTACTTCTTTTTCTTCTTCATTTTCTTCTTCTTCTTCTCTTCTTCTTCTTTTTAATCATCTTCTCTTCCTCCTCCTTGTTCTTGTTCTTCTTCTTCTTCTTCTTCTTCTCCTTCATCTTCTCCATATTCTTCTTCTTCTTCTTCTTCTTTTTCTTCTTTTCCATCTTCTCTGTCTTCTATTTCTCCATCTTCTCCAACTTCTTCTTCATCATCTTCTTCTTCTTCTTCTTCTTCTTCATCTTCTTCTTCTTCTACTGTTTCTTCTCTTTCTTCATTTTCTTCTTCTCCTTCTACTTCTTCTCCATCTTTTTCATCTTCTAGTTCTTTTTCTTTTTCTTCTACTTCTTGTTATTCTTCTTCTGCTCCTACTAATTCTTCTTCTTCATCATCATCATCATCATCTTCTTCTTCTACTACTGTTACTACTACTACTTTTTGTTCTTCTTCTTCTTATTCTTATTCTTCCCTTTCTTCTTCTTCTTCTTCTTCTTCTTCTTCTTGTCCTTCACTTGTTCTTCTCCTACTTCTCTTTCTTCTTCATTTTCTTCTACTTCTTCTCTTCTTCTTTTAATCATCATCTCTTCCTCCTCCTTGTTCTTGTTCTTGTTCTTGTTCTTCTTCTTCTTCTCCTCTTTTCGATTCTCCATATTCTTCTTCTTCTTCTTCTTCTTCTTCTTTTCCATCTTCTTTGTCTTCTTTTTCTCCCTCTTTTCCAACTTCTTCTTCATCTTCTTCTTCTTCTTCTTCTTCTTCTTCTTCTTCATCTTCTTCATCTCCTACTACTTCTCTTTCTTCATTTTCTTCTTCTCCTTCTATTTCTTCTCCTACTTCTTTTTCTTCTTCCCTTTCTTGTTCTTTATTTTCATTTTGCTTCTTATTGTTATTATTCTACTACTAGATCTTCTTCATCTTCTTTTTCCTACTCTATCTTCCCCTATTTCTTCTTCTTCTTCTCTTTCCTCTTCATATTTTTCTTCTTCTTCTTCTTCCTCTTCTCCCCCTTCTTCTTCTTCTTCTTCTTTTTCTTCTTCTTCATCTTTTCCTTCTCTTACTTCACCTTCTTCTTCTTCTTCTTCTCCTTCTCCTTCTTTTCCTTTATCTCTTTCTTGTTTTTCTTATTCTTCTTCTTCTCCTTCTTATTCTTCTTCTTCTTCCTCTCTTCCTTCTTATTTTAAAACTTCTTCTTCTTCTTCTTCTTCTTTTTCTACTTCTTCTTCTCCTTCTTCTATTACTTCTTCTTCTCCTTACTTTCCTCCTCCTTCTTCTTCTTCTTCTTCACCTCCTTCTTCTTCTTCTCCACCTTCTTCTACTTCTTCTTCTTCTTCTTCTTCTTCTTCTTCTTCTTCTTCTCCTTCTCCTCCTTCTTCTGCTTTTATTCCTTCCTATTCTTCTTCTTCTTCTATTACATCTTTTCTTCTTCTTATTCTTCTTCTTCTACTACTACTACTGTTATTACTAATTCTTCTTCTACTGCATTTCTTCTTCTTCTTCTTCCTTTTCTTCTTTTTCATCATCATCTTCTTCATCTTTTTCTTCTTCTTCTTCTTCTCTATTTCTACATCTTTTTCTTATTCTTTAGTCTTCCTCGTCTTCTTCTTCTTTAGTCTTCCTCTCCTTCTTCTTCTTCTTTTCCATCTTCGTCATCTTCTTCTTCTCCATCTTTTTCATCTTCTTCTACATTTTCTCCTTTTTATTTCCCTTCATTGTCTTTTTCTTCTTCTTCGTCTTCTGCTTTTTTTTGTTCTTCTCTTTCTACTTCTATTAATTCCCCTTCTTCTTATTCTTCTTCTTCTTCTTCTTCTTCTTCTTCTCCTTTCTTCTTCTTCTTCTTCTTCATCTTCTTCTTCTTGTACTTCTTCTTCTTCTTCTTGTACTTCTTCTTCTTCTTTTTCTACCCTTTTTTTCTTTCTCTTCTTGTTCTTCTTATACTTCTCTTCTTCTTCTTCTTGTGCTGCTTCTACTTTTTCTTCTTCTCCTCTTCGTTCTTATGCTTCTTCTTCTTCTTATTTTATTACTTTTTCTTCTTCTTAACCATCTTTTTCATCTTCTACATCTTTTTCTTCTTCTTCTGCTTATTTTTTTTCTTCTTCATCTCCTACTCATTCTCTTCTTCATCATCATCTTCTTCTTCTTCTTTTTCTTCTTCTTCTTCTTCTTCTTCTTCTTCTTCTTCTACTACTATTATTACTACTTTTTCTTCTTCTTCTTATTCTTATTCTGCTTTTTCTTTTTCTTCTTCTTCTTCTTCTTCTTCTTCTTCTTTTTCTTCTACTACTTCACTTCTTATTCCCCTACTTCTTTTTCTTCTTAATTTTCTTCTTCTTTTTTTTTCTTCTTCTCTTCATCATCTTCTCTTCCTACACCCTCATGTTCTTATTTCCCTTCTTCTTCTTCTTCTTCTCCTTCCTCTTCTCCATATTCTTCTTCTTCTTCTTCTTCTTCATCTTCCTTTTCTTCTTCTCTGTCTTCTTCTTCTCCTACTCATTCTTCTTCTTCTTTATCATCATCATCTTCTTCTTCTATTGCTACTACTACTAATTTTTCTTCTTCTTCTTATTCTTATTCTTCCCTTTCTTCTTCTTCTTCTTCTTCTTCATTTTCTTCTCCTTCCCTTCTTATTCTACTACTTTTTCTTCTTCATTTTCTTCTTCCTCTTCTTTCCTTCTTCTTCTTCATCATCTTCTCTTTCTCCTCCTTCTTGTTCTTTTTCTTCTTCTTCGTCTTCTTCTTCTTCTTCTCCTTCCTCTTCTCCATATTCTTCTTCTTCTTCTTCCTTTTCATCTTCTCTGTCTTCTTCTTCTCCTTCTTCTCCTACTTCTTTTTCATCATCAACATCTTCTTTTTCTTCTTCTTCTTCATCATCATCTTCTTCAGCTTCTTCTTCTTTTTCTTCTTGTTCATCTACTTTTTCTTCTAATTATTCTTCCCCTTCTTCTTCTTCTTCTTCTTCTTTTTCTCCTTCTTCTTCCACTTCTACTTCTTCAACTTCTTGTTCTTCTTCTTCTTCTTCCCTTTCTTCTTCTTCTTCTTCTTCTTCTTCTTCTTTTTCTCCTTCTTCTTCTACTTCTACTTCTTCATCTTCTTCTTCCCTTTCTTCTTCTTCTTCTTCTTCTTCTTCTTTTTTACACTTCTTCCTCAACTTCTTCTTCTCTATCTTCTTCATCTTCTTCTTCTTCTTTTTCTTCTTCTTGTTCTTCTTCTTCTTCTTCTTCTTCTTCTTCTTATTCTTATTCTTCTTTTTCTACTTCTTCTAATACTTCTTCTTCTTCTTCTTCTTCCACTTCTTCGTCTTCCTTTTCTTCTACTTCTCATTCTTCTTCTACTTCTTCTTCTTCTTCCCCTTCTTCATTTTATTCTTCTTCCTCTTCTTCTACTTTTACTTCTACTTCTTCTTCTTCTTCATCTTCTTTTTCTTCTACTTCTTCTTCTTTTTGTTCTTCTTCATCATCATCGTCTTCTTCTTCTTTTATTTCTTCTTCTTCTTCTTCTTCTTCTTCTTCCCATTCTTCTTCTTCTTCTTCTTCTTCTTCTTCTTCATTTTCTTCTTCTTCTTCTTCCTTATCATCATCATCATCTTCTTCTTCTTCTTATTCTACTACTTCTTCTACTTCTTCTTCTTCGTCTTCTACCATATCTTCTTCTTCTTCATCATCTTCTTCTTCTCTTTTTCCCTTTTCTTCTTCTACTTCTTCTTCTTCTTCTTCTTCCTTATCTTCTTCTTCTTCTTCTT
>JAIUJO010000945.1:27500-42500 GCA_023846275.1 Vanilla planifolia
TTATTTTCTTCTTCTTCTACATCATTATCTTCTTCAAGTTTTTCCTCATCTTCTTCATCGTCTCCTTCTTATTGTTCTCATTGTTCTCCTTCTTCTTCTTCTTCTTTCGCATCTTCTTTTTGTTTTTCATCTTCTTCTTCTTCTACAACTTCTTCTTCATCATCATATTCTTCTTTCTCTTCTTCTTCTTCTTCTCCTTATTCATCTACTTTTTTCTTCTCATTATTCTTCTTCTCCTTCTCCTTCTTCTTCTTCTTCTTCTTCTTCTTCTTCTTCTTCTCCTTCTTCTTCTACTTCTACTTCTTCTACTTCTTCTTCTTCTTCTTCTCTTTCTTCATCTTCTTCTTCTTCTTTTTCTTTTTCTCCTTTATCTACTACTTCTACTTCATCTACTTCTTCTTCTTTTTCTTCTTCTTCATCTTCTTCTTCTTGACTCTTCTTCTTCATCTTCGTCTTCTCCTTCTTCTTCATCTTCTTCTTATTCTTATTCTTCTTCTTCTTCTTCTTTTTCTTCCTGTTCTTCTTCTTCTTGTACTTCTTCTTCTTCTTCTTTCTTCTTCTTCCTCCTCCACTTCTTCTTCTTCCTCTTCCTCTTCTTCTCCTTCTTCTTCTTCTTCTTCTTCTTCTTCTTCTTCCCCTTCCTCTTTTTCTTCTTCTTCCTCTTCCTCTACTTCTGCTTCTTCTTCTTCATCTTCTTCTACTACTACTTCTTCTTCCTTATCTTCTTCTTCATCTTGTTCTTCTTCATCATCATCATCATCATCATCATCTTCTTCTTCTTCTTCTTCTTCATCCCCTTCTTCTACCTAATCTTATTCTTCTTCTTCTTCTTCTTCTTCTTCTTCTTCTACTTCTATGTCTTCTTCGTCTTCTTCTTCTTCTTCTTCTTCTTCTTCTTCTTCTTCTTCTTCTTCTTCTTCTTCTCTTCCTCTTCTTCTTCTTCTTCTTCTTCTTCTTTTTCTTCTTCTTCCTTATCTTCTCCTACTTCTTCTTCATCTTTTCCATCATCTTCTTCTTCTTTCAGTTCCTCTTCTTCTTCTTCTTCTTTTTCTTTTGCTTCTCTTTCTCCTTCTTCTTCTTCTTCTTCATCCACTTCTTCTTCATCTTCTTCTTCTTCTTGCACTTCATCTCCTTCTTCTTCTTCTTCTTCTCAATCATCACCTTTTTCTTATTTTTCCTCTTTTTTTTTGTCTTCTTCTTTTTCTTCTCCTTCTTCTTCTTCAACTTCTTGTCCTTCTTCTTCTTCTGGTTCTTCTGCTCTTCATTGTTGTCATCTTCTTCTTTTTCTTCTTCTTCTTCTTCTTCTTCTCCTCCTTCTCGTTCTTCTCCTTGTTGTTGTCCATCATAATCTTCTTCAAATTCTTCAACTTCTTCTTTTTCTTGTCCTTCTTCTTACACTTCTTTTTCCACTTCTTCGTCTTATTATTTTTCTTATTTTTCATCATCTTCTTCTACTTTTCTTCCTTATCTTCCTCTTCTTCTTCTTCTTCTTCTTCATCTTCTTCTTCTACTTCCTGTTTTTCTTCTTTGTCTTTGTCTTCTTCTACTTCTTGTTCTTCTTCGTCTTCTTTTTCTTAAAATTTTTCTTCTTCTTCTTCATTATCTTCTTCTTTTCCTTCTTCTTCTCGTTTTTTTCCTTCATCATCTTCTTCTTTTTCTACTTCTTCTTCTTCAACATCTTCATCTTCTAGTTTTTTTAATTCTTTTTCTTCTTCTTCATCTTCATCTCTTCTCCTTCATCATCACCTTCTTCTTCTTCTTCCCCCTCTTCTCCCTCCTTTTCTTATTGTTCTTATTATTATTATTGTTATTATTATTATTATTATTATTCTTTTACTTCTTCTTCTTCCCCATCTTCTTCTTGTTCTTCTTTTTCTTCTTCTTCTTCTTCTTTCTCCTCTTCTTTTTCTTCTTCTCCTTGTTCTTCAACTTCTTCTTCCTTTCTCTTTCTTCTTCTTCTTCTACTACTACTACTTCTTCTCCTACTTCTTCTTCATCATCTTCTTCTTTTTCTTCTAATTCTTTTTCTTCTTCTTCTTCTTCACTATCTTCTTCTTTTTCTCCATCATCTTCTTCTTTTTTCTTCTTCTTTTTCATCCAATTTTTTTTTCTTCTTCTACTTCTTTTTCTTATTCTACTTCTTCATCTTCTTTTTCTTCTTCTTCTTCTTATTGTTCGTCTTCTTCTTATTCTGCTTCTTCTTCTTCTTGTCCTTCTTCTTCTTATTATTACTGTTATTTTTGTTATTATTCTAGTTCTTCTTCTTCCACTTCTTCTTCTTCTTCTTTTTCTTCTTGCCCTTCGTCATATTGTTCTTCTTCTTCTTCCTATTCCTCTCCTTCTCCTTCTTCTTGTTCTTCTTCTTGACCTCCTTCTTCTTCTTCTTATTCTTCTTCTTGACCTCCTTCTTCTTCTTCTTGTTCTTCCACTTCATCTTTTTCTTCTTCTTCTTCTTCTTCTTCTTCCTTTTCTTCTTCTCCTTCTTCTTCACCATCATCATCTTCTTCTACTCCTCCTTCTCCTCCTCCTTCTTTTACTCCTTGATCTTCTAGCTTTTCTTCCTCATCTTTTCTTCTAATTCTTCTTCTTCTTCTTCTTCATTTCCTTATCACCATCATCATCTTCTTCTTCTTCAACATAATCATCTTCTCAATCTTCTTCTTCTTCATCTACTTTGTCTACTTCTTCATCTTCTTGTTGTTGTTCTTCTTCTTTTTCTTCTTCTACTTCCTCTTCTTCTGCTCTTTCTTCTACTTCTTCTTCCTATTGTAACCCTTTTCCTTCTTCTTCTTCTTCTTCTTTTTCATCATCATCATAATCTTCTTCTTCTTCTACCTCTTCTTCTTCTTTGTCTTCTACTTCTTCGTCTTCTTCTCCTCCTCCTCTCCTCCTCATTTTTCTTCTTCTTATTCTTCTTCTTCTTCTTTTTCTTCTTCTTCTTCTTCTTCTTCTTCTTCGTCTTCTTCGTCTTCTTCTTCCTCTTTTACTTGTTCTACTTTTTCTTCTTCATCATGATCTTCTTCTTCTTTTTCTTCTTTTCCTTCTTCTTGATCTTCTACTACTTGTTCTTCTTCTTCTTCTTCTTCTTCTTTGTCTTCTTCCACTTCTTCTTCTTCTTCTTCTTTTTCTTCTTCCTCTTCATCATCATCATCATCATCTACTTCTTCTTCTTCTTCTTCTTCTTCTCCTTCTCCTTCCTCTTCTTTCTTTCTTCTTCTTCACCTCCTTCCTCTTCCTATTCTTCCTCTTCATCTTTTTCTTCAACTTGTTCTATTTCTTCCTCTTCTTCTTCTTTTCTCCTTCTTCTTCTTATTCATTATCATCTTCTTCTTCTACTCCTTCTTCCTCTTCTTCTTCTTCTCCTCCTCCTCCTCCTCCTTTTTCACCTTCATTTTCTACTTCTTCTTCCCCTTCTTCTTCTTCTTCTTCTTCTTCTTCATTTTCCACTTCTTTCTCTTCTTTTTCTTCTTTGTTTTCCACTTCTTCTTCTTCTTCTTCTTCATCATCAACTCCTCCTCCTTCTTCTTCTTCTTCTTATTTTTATTCTTCTTCCACTTCTTCTTTTTCTTCATCTTCTTCTTCTTTTTCTTCCTTCTTGTTTTCCTTGTTCTTCTTCTTCATCTTTTTCTTTATTTTCTTCCTCTGCATCCTCTTTTTCTCCTACTTTTTGATATTTTTATACTTCTCCATTTTCTTCTTCTTTTTCCTCTTCCTCTTTTTCATCTTCTTCTTGCCCTTCTTCTTCTTCTTTGCATTCTTCTACATTGTCTACTTCTTCATTTTCTTATTCTTTTTCTTCTACTTCTTCCTCTTCTATTTCTTCTTCTTCCTCCTCTTCTTCTTTTTCTTCCTATTCTACTTCTTCATCTACTTTTTCTTCTTCTTCATCAACATCATCTTCTTTTTCTTCTCCTCCTCCTCCTCCATCTTCTTCTTCTTCTTCGTCTTCTCCTTCTGCTCGTTTTTCTTCTTCTTCCTCCGCCTACTTTTCTTCTTCTTCTTCTACTTCTTCTTCTTCTTTTTCTTCTTCTTTTTCTTCTTCTTTTTCTTATTCTTCTTCTTCTTATTCTTCTTTTATCACTCCCTATTCATCATAATCATCTTCTTCTTCTTCCACTTCCACTACTTCTTCTACCTCTTAGTCATCATTTTCTTCTTCTTCTTGGTCTTCCAGGTCTTCTTCTTCTTCTTCTTTTTCCTATTCCACAACTTCTTCTTGTTCTTCCTCTTCTTCTTCTTGTTCCACTTCGTCTTCTTGTTCTTTTTCTACTTCTTCTCCTTCTTCTTCTCCTTCATCATCTTCTTCTTGTTCTTCCTCTTCTTCTTCTTCTTCTTCTTCTTCTCCTTATTATTATTATTAATATCATTATTCTTCATTATTATTCTTGTTCTACATCATATTTTTTTTCTTCTTCTTCCCCCGTCTTCTTCATCTTCTTTGTCATCATCTTCGCCTTTTTCTTCTTCTTCCTCTACTACAACAACTTTTTCTTTACCGAGTTCTTCTTTCTCTTCTACTTCTTCTTTTTCTTTTACTTCTTTTTCTTTATCTTCTTCTTCTTCTCCTTCTTCTTCTTATACTGCCTCTTCTCCTTATTTTTATTCTTTTTCTACTTCTTTTGTTTCCCCATCTTCTTTTTCTTGTTCTTCTTCTTCTTCTTAAGCTTCATTACTTCTTCATCTTCTCCTTCTTCTTCTTCTTCCTCATCTTCTTGTTCTTCTTCTTCTTCTTCTCCTCCTCCTCCTACTTCTTCATTTTCTTCTTCATCTTGTTCAACATCTTGTTCATCGCCTTCTTCTTCTTCTTTCTTATCTTATTATTCTTCTTCACCTTCTTCTCCTTTTTTTACATCTTCTTCTTCTTGTTCTTCTTCTTCATCATCATCATCTTCTTCCTGTTCATCTTCGTGTCTATCATTTTCTTCTTTTTCCTCTTCTTCTTCTTTCGATCCTTCTTTTTTTTTCTTCTACATCTTTTTGTTGTTCTTCTTTTTCTTCTTCTTCTTCTTCTTCTTCTTCCCCATTATTTTTTTCTACTTCTTCTACATCCCCATCTTCTTGTTCTTCATCTCTATCTTCTTCTGCTACTCCTCCTCCTCCTCTTCCTCCTCGTTTTTCTCCTTCATCTTCTACTTTTTCTTCTTCCTCTTCTTCTTCTTCTTCTTCATCTTCATCTTCTCCTTCTTCTTGTTCTTCTTCTGCTTCTTCTTCTTCTCCTCCTTCTTCTTCTTCTTCTCCTTCTTCTTGTTCTTCTTCTTCTTCCTCTTCTTCTTCTTCTTCTTCTTCTTCTTCTTCTTCCTCCTCCTCCTCTTCCTCTTCCTCTTCTTCATCTTCTTCCTCTTCTTCTTTTTCTCCTTTTTATTTCCTCATCTTATTCTTCTTCTTCTTCTTCTTCTTCTTCTTCTTCTTATTCTTATTCTTCTATTTCATCTTCTTGTTCTCCTCCATCTTTTTCTTCTATTTAGACTTCTCTTTTTTGTCTCCTTCTGCTTCTTCTATTTCTTCTTCTTCTTCTTCTTGTTCATCTTTTTCTTCTTCTTCTTCTTCAACTACTACTACTTTTTCTTCTTCTTCTTGTCCTTCTTCTTCTACTTCTTTTTCTTCTACTTCATCATCATCATCATCTTCTTCTTCTACTACTACTTTTTCTTATTTTTCTTCTTCATCTTCTTCTCCTACATTTTCTCCTTCATCATCTTCTTATCGTTCTTCCTATTCTTCTTCTTGCTCTCCTTCTTCTTCTTCTTCTTCTTCTTCTTCTGCGTCTTCTTCATCCTTTTCTTCTTCTTTTTCTACTTCCTCTTCATCTTTTTCTTCTTCACCATCTTCTTCTTCTTCTTATTATTCTTTAACTTCTCTTTCTTCTTATTCTTCTTCTTCTTCTTCTTCTTCCTCCTCTTCCACTTCCTTTTCTTCTTCTCCTTCTTTGTCTTCTTCATCATTATCATCATCACCATCATCTTATTAATATTATTACTATTATTATTATTATTATATTCGTCCTTTTTCTCCTTCATCTTCTAGTTCTTCATTTACATCCACTTCTTCTTCTTCTTCTTCTTCTTCTTCTTCCTCTTCTTCATCTTCTTCATCTTCTTCTTCTTTTTCTTATTCTTCTTCTTCTTTTTCCTCTTCTTCTTATTCTTCTTCTTCTTCTTCTTCTTCTTCTTCTTCCCTTCTTTTTCTTCTTTTTCTTCTTCTTCTTCATCTTCTTTTTTTTTCTTCTTCTTCTTCTTCATTTCCTTTTACTTCTAATTTTTCTTCTTCTCCTTTTCATTCTTCTTCTTCTTCTTCTCCTTCCTTTTCTTCTAGTTCTTATTCTTCTTCTTCTTCTTCCACTTCTTCTAACTGTTATTATTGTTCTTCTTCTTCTACTTTTTTCTCTTTTTCTTCTTAATTTTCTCTTCATCGTCTTCTACCTGTTCTTCCTCTTTATCTTCTTCTTCTTCTTCTTATTCTTCTTCATATTCTTCTTCTTGTTCTTCTTGTTCTTGTTCCCTATTTTCTTCTTCTTCTCCTTTTTCTTCTTCTTCTTCTTCTTTTTCTTCTTCCCCTTCTACTTCATCAACATCATCATCATCATCATCTTCTTCTTCTTCTTCCTTTTTTCTCTTCTTTTTCTTCTTCGTCTTCTTCTTTTACTTCTTCTTCTTCCTGTTCTTCTCCTTCTTCTTCTTTTCCTTCTTCTCCTTTCCTTCTTCTTTTACTAACTTTTCTTCTTCTTTTTCTTCTTCCTCCTCCTCCTCTTCTTCTTCTTCTTCTTCTACTTCTTCTTCTGCTTCGTCTTCTTCTCCTTCTTCTTCTTCTTCTAATTATTAATATTGTTCTTCTTCTACTTCTACTTCTACTTCTTCTTCAACTTCTCCTTCATAATCTTCGTCTTCTTCTTCTTCTTCTTCTTCTCATTCTTTCTTCTTCTTCTTCTTCTTCTTCTTCTTCTTCTTCTTCTTTCTTCTTCGTCTACTTCTTTCGTCTTCTTTCGTCTTGTTTTGCCTTCTTCTTCCTGTTCTTCTTCTTCTTCTTCATCCTCTTCTTTTTCTTCTTCTTCTTCTTCTTCTTCTTCGTCTTCTTTTTATTCTTCTTCTTCTACTTCTTCTTCTATTTCTTCTTCTTCTTCTTCTTCTTCTTTATGTTCTTCTTCTACTACTTCAATTTCTTCTTCTTCTTGTTCTTCCTCTTCTTGTTCTTCTTCGTCTTCTTCTGCTTCTTATACATTTCTTCATCTTCATTGTCATCATCATCATCATCTTCTTTTTCCTCTTCTTCTTCTTCTTATTCTTTTTCTTTTCCTTCTACTTTTTCTTCTTGTTCTTATTCTTATTCTTCTTCATCTACGTGCTCTTCTTCTTCTTCTTCTTCTCCTCTTTCTTCTCCAGCATCTTCTTCTTCTTCTTCTCCTTCCTCTTCTTTTTCTTTTTCGTCTCCTTCTTCTTCTACATCCTCCTCTTCTTCTTATTCCTATTCTTCCACTTCTTCTTCTTCTTCCCCATCTTGCCATTCTTCTTCTTCTTCTTCCTCATCTTCTTCTTCTTCTTCCTCTTCTTCTTCTACTACTAATACTACTGTTACTGCTTCTTTTTCTTCTTGTTCTTCATCAACAACATCTTCTTCTTGTTGCTCTTACTCTTATTACTATTATTATTATTATTATTATTATTATTATTGTTATTATTATTATTATCTTTAATGAATGTTATTATTATTATTATTATTATTGTAATTATTATTATTTATCATCATCTTCTTCTTCTTCTTGTCCTTCTTCTTCTTCTAATTCTTCTTTTTCTTCTTTTTCTTCTTCTTCTAATTCTTGTGCTTTTTTCTTTTCTTCTACTTCATCTTCCTCTTCTTCTTCTTCTTTGTCCTCCTCTTTATCTTGTTTTACAACATCTTCTTTTACTTCCTTCTTCTACTTTTTCTCAACCTTCTACTTCTTGTTGTTCTTCTTCTGCTCCATTTTCTGTTCCTTCATCATTTTCTTCTTCTTCTTCCTCTTCTTCTTCATCTTCTTCCTCCCCACCTCTTCATCATCATCTTCTTCTTCTTCTTTTTCTTCTTCATCTTCTTCATCTTCTTTTTCTTCTTCTTCTTCTTCTTCTTCTTCTTCTACTTCTCCTTCTTCTCCTTTTTTTCTTCTTCTTCTTCTTCCCCATCTTCTTCTTCTTCTCCACCTTCTTCTGCTTATTTTTCTTCTTCTTCTTCCTCTTCTTCTTCTCCTCCTCCTCCTCCTTCTTCTACTTCTTCTTCTTCTTCTTCTTCGTCTTTTCACCTTCTTCTTTTTCTTCTTCTTATTTTTCTTCTACTTCTTTTTCTTCTACTTCCTCTTCTCCTTGCTATTCGTCTTCTTCTTCTTCCACTTCTCCTTCCATTACTCTTTCTTCCTCCTCCTTTGCTTCTTCTTCTTCTTCTTCTTCTCAATCTTCCTCTTCTACTTCTTCTTCTTCGTCCCCTTCTTCTTCTTCTTTTTTTTCTACTACTTCTTCTTCTTCATCTTCTTCTACATCTTTTTCTTTTTCTTCTTCTTATTTTTCTTCCACATCTTCTTCTTCTTCTCCTTCTTCTTCTTCAACTTTTTCTCCTTCTTCATCATCTTCTTATTATAATTCTGATTCTTCTTCTTCAACTTCTTCTTATTCTTCCCCTTCTTCTTCATCTTCTTCTACTACTTCTACTTCGAGTTCTTCTTCTTCTATTTCTTCTTCTTCTTATTCTTCTCCCTCTTCTTCTTCTTCACGTTCTTCTTGTTCATATTTTTTTTTACTACTTATACTTCTTCTTTTTCTTTGCCTTCTATTCTTCTTCTTCTTCTTCATCTTCTGCTTTCTATTCTTCATCTTCTTTGTCGTTTACTTCTTTTTCTTCTTCTTCATCTTCTTCTTCTACTTCTTTTTTTTCTTCATCTTTTTCTTGTTCTTCCACTACTTCTTCTTCTTCATCTTCATCTTCTTCTTCTTCTTCTTTTTCTTCTTTTTTTCTTCTCCTTCAACTTCTTCTCTTTGATCTTCTTCTTATTATTCTTCCTATATTTCTTCTTCTTCTTTCCCATATTCTTCTTCTTCTTCTTCTTCTTCTTCTACTTCTAGTTCTCATTCTTCTTCTTCATCTTATTCTTCCTCTTCTTATTTTCTTCTTCTGCTTCTTCTTCTTCTTCTCCTTCTTCTACTTCTTCTTCTTCCTCTTCTTCTTCTTCGACTACTTCTTCTTGTGCTTTTTCTTCTTCCTTATGTTCTTCTTCTTCTTCTTCTTCATCTTCTTCTTCTTATACTTCTTGATGTTCTTTGTCATCATCATCATCTTCTACTTCTCCTTCATCTTCTTGTTCTTTTTCTTCTCTCCTTCTTCTTCATTTCCTTCATCATCTCCTTCTCCTTCTTCTTCTCCTCCTTCAACAACCTCTTATTTTAATTCTCTTTCTCCTTCTTCTTCTTATAATTTTCTTTTTTCTTCTTTTTCTTCTTCTCCTCCTCTTTGTTCTTCTTCTTCTCCTTCTCCTTCTTCTCCTCCTTTTTCTTCTCCTTCTTCTTCTCCTTCATCATCTTCTTCTTCTTCTTTTCTTCTTCTTCCTTTTCTTCTTCTCCTTCATCATCATCTTCTTCTTCTTCTTCTACTTCTACTTCTTCTTTTTCTTCTTTTTCTTCCTCTTTCTTCTTCTTCTTCTTCTTTTTCCTCTTCTTCTCCCTCTTCTTCCCCTTCTTCTCCATCTTCTTCCTCTTCTTCTCCTACTTCTTCTCCCTCTTCTTCCTCTTCTACTCCTTCTTGTTCTCCTTCTTCTTCTTCTTCTTTGCCTTCTTTTCCTTCTTCTTTTTTTTCTTCTTCTCTTTCCTCTTCCTCTTCTTTTTCTTCTTCTTCTTCTCATTCTTCTTGTTCTTCTCCTTCTTCTCCTTCTCCTTCTCCTTCATCTACTTCAACTTCTTCTTCTTCTTCTTCTTCTTCTTCATCTGCTTTCTTCTTCTTCTTCTTCTCCTTGTTCTTCTTCTGCATCTTCTCCTTCTTCTTCTTCTTCTTCTTCTTCTCCTCCTCCTCCTCCTTCTTCTACTTCTTCTTCTTCTTTTTCATCTTCTTCTACTTCTTCTCCTTCATCCTCATCATCTTCATCTTTTTCTTGTTCTTCTCCTCCATCTTCCCCTCCTCCTTCTTCTTCATCTTCTTCTTCTTCTACTTCTTCTTCTCCTTGATCTTCTTCTTCCTCTTCTTCTTCCTCCTCTTCTTCCTCTTCTTCTTCGTCTTCTTCTTCGTCTTCTTCTTTGTCTTCTTCTTCTTCTTCTTTTTCTTCATCTTCATCTTCATCATTATCATCATCATCATCTTCTTCTTCTTCTTCTCCATCTTCTTCTTCCCCTTTTTCCTTTTTTTCCTCTTCTTCTTCTCATTCTTCATCTGCTTCATCTTCTTCTTCTTCTTCTACTTCTAATTCTTCATCTTATTCTTTTTTTATTGCTTTTTCTTCTTCATGATCACATCATCATCATCATCATCTTCTTCTTCTTCTTCTTCATCTCCTTTTTCTTCTTTTTATTCCTCCTTATCTACATTTTCTTCTTCTTTTTCTTCTTCTTCCACGTCTTCTTTGTCGTCTTCTTCTTCATTTTCATTATCACCATCTTCATTATCATCATCTTCTTCTTCTTCTTCATTTTTTTTCTTTTTTCTCTTATTCTCTTCTTGTAATTCTTTTGCATCTTCTTCTATTTCTTCTTCTTCTTCTCCTTCCTGTTCTCCTTCAACATCTTCTTCTCCTTCTTCTTCATCTTCTTCTTCTTCTTCTCTTTCTTCTTCTTCTTCTTCTTCTTCTTCTTCTTCTTCTTCTACATCTTCCCATTCCTCTTCTACCACTTCTTTTTCTTTTCTTCTTCTCTTTCTTCTTCTTCAAGATTTTTTTTTACTTCTTCATCTTCTTTGTCTGCTTCTTCTTCTTCTTCTTCTTCTTCTTCCTCTTCTTCTTCTTTGCATTCTTCTTCTTCTAATTCTTCTTCTTCTTCTTCTTCCTCTTTTTGTTCTCCTAAATCACCTCCTTTTTCTTTTTTCCTTTTTCTTCTTATTCTTCTTCTTCTTCTTCTTCTTCTTCTTCTACCTCTCCTTCTTATTCTTCTTCTCATTATTATTCTCATTCATATTCTTCTTATCTTCCTCTTATTTTAGTTCTTCTTCTTTTTCTTCACAATAATTATCATCTTCATCATCTTCTTCTGCTTCTTCTTCTTCCTCTTCTTCTTCTACTTCTTCTTCTTCTCCATCTTCTACTTCTTCTTCTTCATCTTCATCATCTTCCTCTTCTTCTTCTTCTTCTTCTTCCAATTCTTCTTCTTCTCATTCTACTACTTCTTCTTCCTCTTGGTTCTCTTTGAATTTTTCTTCTATTTCTTCTTGTCCATCTCGTTGTTGTTGTTCTTCTTCTTCTTTTTCTTCTTCTTCTTCTTTTTCTTCTTCTTCTTCTTCTTCCAATTCTTCTTCTTCTCATTTTACTTCTTCTTCTTCCTCTTTGTTCTCTTCAAATTTTTCTTCTATTTCTTCTTCTCCATCTCGTTCCTCTTCTTGTTGTTGTTCTTCTTCTTCTACCTCTTCTTATTATTACTCTTCTTGATCTTCTTCTTCATCTCATCTGTCACTACTTTTTCTTCCTCTTCTATTTCTACATCTTATTCGTCTTCTTCTTCTTCGTCTTCTATTTCTTCTTCTTCCATTCATTTTTCTTTCTGCTTCTCCTTCATCATCTTCTTCTTCTTCTTCTTCTTCTTCCTCTTCTTCTTCTTGTTCTCCTTCGACATCTTCTTTTTCCTCTTCTTATTTTTATTATTTTTACTGCTATCCCTGTTCTTTTCTTCTTCTTCTTCTTCCTCCACATCTACTTTTTCTTCTTCTTCTCCTTCTTCTCTGTTTTCTTCTTATTCCTTTTCTTCTTCTTTTTCTTCTTCTTCTTCTACTTCTTCTTCTTCCTCCTCTTCTTCCTCTTCTACTACTACTTCTTCTTCTTCTTCTTTTCTTCTTCATCTTCTTCTTCTTCATTTCATCTTCATCCTCTTTTTCTTCTTATTCTACTTCTACATCTTCTTCCCCTTCTTCTTCTTCTTCTTCTTCTTTTACATCTTCTTCATCTCCATTTTGTTCTTCTTCTTCTTCTTCTTCTTCTTCTTCCTCTTCTTCTTCTTTTTATTCTTTTTCTTCTTCTTCTTCTTCTTCTTCTCCTTATTATTCTTTCACTTCTTCTTTTGCCTCTTCTTCTTCTTCTTCTTGATTTTCTTCTTCTTCTAATATATCTTCTAAAAAATCATGTTCTTCTTCATCTTCTTCTTGTTCTTCTTCCTCTTGTTCTTCTCATTCTTTTTCCTCTTCTTCCTCTTGTTGTTCACCTAATTCTTCTTCTTTTTCTTCTTCTCCTTCTACTTCTGGTTCCTTTTCTTCTTTTTCTTCTTCTTCTTCTTCTTTTCTTATAGTTCTTCTTACTATTCTTCTTCTTCTATTGCTACAACTACTTCTTATTCTTCCCCTTCATCTTCTTCTTTTTCTTCCTTGTCTTCTTCTTTTTCGTCTCCTCCATCGTCTACTTTTCCTTCTTCTTCTTCCTTTTCTTTTTCTTATTCTTATTCTTTTTCTTTTTATTCAACTTCTTCTTCCTCCCTATCTACTTCTTTTTCTTCATAATCTTCCTTTTTATCTTCCTTCTTCTACTACTTATTCTTCATCACCATCATCTTCTTCTTCTTCATCATCTTCTTCTTCTTCATTCAACATCATCTTCTTCTTCTTCTCATCATCATCTTCTTCTTCTTCTTCTTCTTCATTCTTCTTTAACTTCATCTTCATCTTCTTCTTCTTCTTCTTCTTCTCCCTCTGTTACTCGATCTTCTTCTCCTTCTACTTCTTATTCTTCTTCATCTTCTCCTTCTTCTTGTTCATCTTCTTCTTCTTCTTCATCTTCTTCTTCTTTTTCTTCTTCTTGTTCATCCTCTTCTTCTTTGCCATCTTCTTCTTCTTCTTCAACTTCATATTCATATTTTTCTTTTTCTTCTTTGTCTTCTTCATCTTCTTGTACTTCTTCTTCTTATTCACCTTCTTCTTCTTCTTCCTCTTGTTCCTCTTCTCCCTAATTTCCTTCTTCTTCTTCTTCTTCTTCTTTCTTCTTCTTCTTCTTATTCTTCTAATTCTTGTTCTTTTATTTCTTCTCCTTCTTTTTCTTCCACTTCTTCTTCTTCTTCTCCTCTTCTTATTTTATTTCTTCTTCTTACTCTTCTTTTTCTTGTTGTTCTTCTTCTTCTTCTTCTTCTTCCTTCTCCTTCATCTACTTCTTCTTCTTCCTCTTCTTTCTCTATTTCTTCTACTTATTCTTCTTCTCCTTCTTTTTCTTCTTAGTCCTATACTTTTTCTTCTTTATCATCTTCCTCTTCATCTTCATGTTCTTCTTCTTTATTCTTCTTTTTCAACTTTTGCTTCTCCTTCTTCTTCTCCTTCATCTTTTTTCTTCTTCTTCTTCCTCTTCTTCTTCTTCTAATTCGTACTCTCCTTCTTCTTAATCTTCTTCTTCTTCTTCTTCCTCTTCCATGTTGTCATCATCGTCATCATCATCTTCTACTTTTTCTATTTCTCCTACTTCTTTTTTCCTCTTCTTCATCTTTTTTCCTTCTTCATCATCTTCTACTTCTTCTTCTTCTTCTTCTTCTTCTCCTCCTTCCTCTTCTTCTTAATCTTTTATTTCTTCCCTTTGTTCTTCTTCTTCTTCTCCTTCCTCTGATAATAATTCTTCTTATTCTTCTTCATGTTCTTATTCTTATACTTCTTCTACTCCTTCTTGCTCTTCTTCTTCATCTTGTTCTTGTTCTTATTTTCACTGCTTCTTCTTCCTCTTCTTCTTCTTCTTCTTCTTCTTCTTCTACTACTTCTTCTTCTTCTTCATTATCTTCATCATCTTTCTTCGTCTTCTTGTCCTTCTTGTTCTTATTCTTATTCTTCTTCTTTCTTCTTCCACCTCTTCTTCTTCTTCTTCTTCTTCTTTTCTTCTTCTTCTTCTTCTTCTTCTTCTTCTTTTCCTCTGCATTTTCTTCTACTTTTTCTTCTTCTTCTTCTTCTTCTTATTTCCTTCTAATTCTTCTTCTCCTTCTTTCTCTTCTTGATTTTCTTCTCCTTCTACATCTTCTTCTTCTTTTTCTTCTTCTTCTTCTTCTTCTTCTACTCCTTCCTCCTCTTCTTCTTCTTCTCCTTCTTCTTCTTCTTCCTCTTCCACTACTTCTTCTTATTTATCTTCTTCTTCATCTTCTTCTTTTCTCCTCCTCCTCCTTCTCCATCTTCTTCTTCTTCTTCTTCTTCTTCTCCTTCTTTGCCTTCTTCTTGTTGTTATTCTTCTTCTTCTTCTTCCTACTCATCTTTTTTTATCTTCAATCTTCATCATCATCTTCTTCTTCTTCTTCTCCATCTTCTTCTTCTTCTTTTTATTCTTCTTCTTCCACTTGGTCATCATCATCGTCATCATCATCATCATCAACAACTTCTTCTTCTTCTTACTCTTCTTCTTCCTCTTCCCATTCATCTTCTTCTTCTTCTTCTTCTTCTTCTTCTTCTTCTTCTTCTTCTTCTTCTACTTCTTCCCACTCCCTCTTCATCTTTCTTCTTGTTCTTTCTTTTTCTCCTCGTTCTTCTTCTTATTCTTCTTATTCTTCTTCTTCTTCTTCTTCTTCTTCTTCTCCTTCTTCCTGTTCTTCTTCTTCTACTTCTTCTTTTCCTCTTCTTTTCTTCTTCACCTTCTCTTTCTTCTTCGTCTTCTACTACTAGTTCTTCTTCTTCTTCTTCTTCTTCTTATTCTTCTTCTTCTTCTTCTTCTTCTTCTTCTCCTTCTTCCTGTTCTTCTTCTTCTACTTCTTCTTTTCCTCTTCTTTTCTTCTTCACCTTCTCTTTCTTCTTCGTCTTCTACTACTAGTTCTTCTTCTTCTTCTTCTTCTTCTTCTTCTTCTTCTTCTCCTTCTTCTACTTCTTATTTTTCTATTTCTCCTTCAACTTCTTCTCTTTCTTCTT
>JAIUJO010000945.1:47500-72837 GCA_023846275.1 Vanilla planifolia
AAAAGAAGTAGATGAAGAAGAAGAAGAAGAAGAAAAGAAGAAGGAAGAGAAGAAGAAGAGAAGTAGTAGTAGTAGCAATAGTATAAGATGAAGATGAAGAAGAAGAAGAGAAAGGCGATGATGATGAAGAAGAAGAATAAGATGTAGATGAAGAAGTATCAAAAGAAGAAGGTGAAGACCAAGAACAACAAGTAGAAGGAGAAGAAAAATAAGAAGACGAAGAAATAGAAGAAGTGGAAGAACAAGAAGTGGAAGAACAAGAAGAGCAAGAAGAAGAAGAAGAAGATGAAGAAGAAGATGATGATGGAGAAAAGTTAGAATAAGGAGAAGATGAAGACGAAGGAGTAGAAGAAGAAGTATTACAAGGAGAAGGAGGAGGGGGAGGTGGAGAAGAAGAAGATGTAGTAGAAGGAGAAGGTGGAGGAGGAGGTGGAGGAAGAGGAGGAGAAGAAGAAGAAGAAGAAGAAGAAAAAAAAAAGAGTAAGAAAGAAGAAGAAGAAGAAGAAGAAGAAGAGGAAGAAAAAGAAGAAGAGGGAAAGAAGAAGAAGAAGAAGAAGAAGAAGAAGAAGAAGTAGAAGAAGAGGAAGCAAAAAGAGGGAGAAGAAAAGGAAGAAAAAGAAATAGTAGAAGAAGAAAAAGAAGAAGTAGATGAGGAAGAGAAGAGGAGGAGGAGGAGGAGGAGAAGAAGGAGGAGGAGGAAGAAGAAGAAGAATTAGAAGAAGAAGAAAAAGAAGAAGCCAAAAAAGCAGGAGAAGAAGAAGAAGGATAAGAGGTGGAGAAAGAAGAAGAAGAAGAAAAGAGAAAGAAGAAGATAAAGAAGAAGAAGAAGAAGAAGAAGAACAAGGAGGAGAAGAAGAGGAGGAAGAAGAAGAAGGAGAAGAAGAAGAATAAGAAATAGTAATAGAAGAAGTGGAAGAAGAATTAGAAGATAATAAATAATAAGAAGAATAAGAAGAAGAAGAATAGTAATATAATGAAGAAGAAGAAGAAGAAGTAGAAGAAGAAGAAGTAGTAAAAGAAGAAGAAGAAGGAGAAAAAGAAGAAAAATAGGAAAAGGAAGAAGTAGAACAAAAAGAAGAAGAAGAAGGTACAGAAGAAGAAGAAGGAGAAGGAGGAGAAGGAGAAGGAGGAGGAGGAGGAGGAGAAGAAGAAGAAGTAGAAGAATAAGAAGAAGAAAAGTAGTAGTAGTAGTAGTAAAAGAAGAAGAAGAAGAAGAAGAAGAAGAGGAAGAAGGAGAACAAAAAGAAGGAGAACAAAAAGGAGGAGGAGGAGATGGAGAAGAAGAAGAAGAAGAAGAAGCAAAAGAAAAAGTAGTAGTCATAATAAAAAAAGAAGATGAGAAGGAAGATAAAGGAGAAGAAGAAGGATAAGAATAAGAATAAGATGATGATCTTGATGATGAAGAAGAAGAATAAATGAAGAAGAAGATATAGAAGAAAAAGAAGAAGAAGAAGAAGAAGAAGTAGAAGGAGAAGAAAAGAAGAAGAACAAGAAGAAAAAGAAGAAGTGAAAGAAGAAGAAGAAGAAGAAGAAGAAGAAGAAAGAAGAAGTAGAAAAAGAAGAAGAAAAAGAAGATGAAAAATGGAGGAGAAGAAGAAGAAGAAGAGGAAGATTGTAAGGATAATGATGACGATAATGATGATGAGAAAAAATATGAAGAGCAGAAGAAGAATTTGAAGAAGTTTAAGAAGAAGAACAGGAAGAATCAAAAGGAGTAGAAGGAGGAGAAGATGGAGAAGAAGAAGATGAAGAAGAAGTAGTAGAAGAAGAAGAAGAAGAAGATGATGATGATGATGATGATGAAGTAGTAGAAGGAGAAGAATTAAAAGAAGATGAAGAGGAAATAGAACTAGGGGAGAAAAAGAAGAAGAAGAAGAGGAGGAGGAGAAGGAAGAAGAAGAAGAATCTATGAAGAAGAAGAAGAAGGAGAAGAAGAAAAAGTAGAAGCAGAAGAAGGAGGAGGAGAAGAAGAATGGGAAGAAGAAGAAGACGAAGAAGAAGATGAAGATGAAAATAAAGAAGAAGAAGAATAAGGAGAAGAAGAAGAAAATGAAGAAGAAGCATAAGAAGAAGTAGAAGAAGAAGAAAAAGAAGGAGGAGAAGAAGGAGGAAGAGAAGAACAACTAGAAGAAGAAGAAGACAAAAGTAGAAATTGAAAAAGTAATAGTAGTAGTTGTAGATGTGGAAGACGAAGAAGTAGTAGAACAAAAAGAAGAAGGAAGCGAAGAAGAAAGTGTAGGATGAGAAGGAGAAGAACAAAAAGAAGAAGAAGATGAAGAACAAAAAGTTGTAGTCGTAGTAATAGTAGTAAAAGAAGAAGAAGATGATGATGATGAAGATGAAGAGGAAGAAGACAAAGGATAAGAAGAAAAATGATAAGAAGAAGAAGTTCATGATGTTGATGATTAAGAAGAAGAATAATTGCAGAAGAAGATATAGAAGAAAAAGAAAAAGACAGAGAAGAAGACGAAGAAGAAGAACTAGAAGGAGAAGGAAAAAAAGAAGAAGAAGAAAAAGAAGAAGTGGAAGAAGTAGAAGAAGAGGAAGAAGAAGAAGAAGGAGATGAAGAAATAGAAGAAGATGAGAAAGAAGAAGAAGAAAAAGAAGACGAAATTGGAGGAGGAGAAGAAGAAGAAGAAAAAGAAGGAAAAGCAGGAAGAGGAGGAGGAGAAGAAGAAGAAGATGTTGATGATGATGATGATGATGATGATGATAATAAGAAAAAAGAAGAAGAATAGTAGAAGAATTTGAAGAATTTGAAGAAGAAGAAGAAGAAGATTTAGAAGTAGTAGGAGGGGAAGAAGTAGAAGAAAAAGAAAAAGAAGAGGAATAAGAAGAAGAAGAAGAAGAAGAAAAAGAAGTTGATGACGATATTGATGCTGAAGAAGAAGCAGAAGAAGAAGAATTTGAAGAAGAAGAAGATAAAGAAGAAGAAGAAGAAGAAGCAGAACATGGGGAAGAAAACAAGAAGAAGAAGAAGAAGAAGTGGAAGTAGAAGAAGGGGAAGAAGAAGAAGAAGAAAAAAACAACAAGGAGAAGAAGATAATGAAGAAGAAGAAGATAATGAAGAAGAAGAAGAAGAAGCAGAAAACAAAGAAGAAGGAGAAGAAGAAGAAGAAAAAGAATAAGAAGTAGTAGTAGTACTAGTAGAAGAAGAAGAAGAAGTAGTAGAAGAAAAAGAAAAAGAAGTAGAAGAAGAAGAAGAAGAAGAAGTAGAAGTACAAGAAGAAGAAGAAGAAGAGGAAGAAAAAGAAAATATAAAGAAGAAGAAGAAGAAGAAGAAGAAGAAGAAGAAGAAAAAGAAGTAGAAAATGAAGAAGAAGAAGAAGAAGAAGAAAACGACAAGGAAGAAGAAGAAGAAAAAGAAGGAGAAGAAGAAGAAGATGATGATGATGATGAAGAATAAGAATAAGAGGAAGATGAAGAATTACAAGAACAAAAAGTGGGAAAAGAAGTAGTAGAAGATGAAGTTCCAGAAGTAAAAGAAGAAGAAGAAAAGGAAGAAGTAATAGAAGTATAAGAAGAAGAAGACTACGAAGGGGAAGAAGAAGAAAAAGAATAAGAATAGGAAGAAGAAGAAAAAGAAGAAGAAGAAGAAGAAGAATAAGAAGAAACAAAAGAAGGAGAAGAAGTGGAAGAAGAGGAAGAAGAAGAAAAAAGAGAAGTAGAAGAAGAAAAGGAAAAAGACAAAGAAGAAGAAGAAGTAGAATTAAAAGAAGAAGAATAAGAAGAATAAAGAAGAAAGATGAAAGTTGTAGGAAGAAAGAAGAAGGAAGGTGGTAAGAAGAAGGAATAAGGAAGAAAGAAGAAGAAAGAAGAAAGAAGAAAGTAGAAAGAAGAAAGAAGGAAGAGGAAGATGAGGAAAAAGACGAAGAAGAAGAAGAAGAAGAGGTTGAAGAAGAAGAAGAAGAAGAAGTAGAAAAAGAAGAGGAAGAAGAAGAAGAAGAAAAGGAATAAGAAGAAGAAGAAGAAGAGGAAGAAGAGGAAGAAGAAGAAGAAGAACAAAATGAGAAAGAAGTAGAAGAAGAAGAGGAAGAGGTGGGAGAGGAGGAAGATTAGTGATTAGGGATTTGAGATTTAGGGTTAAGGATTAGAGGTGAAACCTTAGATTTTAAATGATTACAATTAAGTGAAGGGCTTTGGGGTTAATAATCAAGGATTTGTTTATTAGGCATTGATGATTAAGGATTAGAGATTAGGGATTAGATACTAGAGATTAGGGATTAAGGATTAGGGGTTAAAAATAAAGCTTTAGGGATTAGAAATTAAGGACGAGAGATTATGGATTATAGATTAAGGATCAGGGATTAGAGATAGATTAAGAATAAAAAATTAGAGATTAAGGATTATGGATTTGGGATTTTGGAGTGATGGATTAGAAATTATAGATTTAAGGAAAAGAGATTGGGAATGAAGGGATTTATAAGTAGGGATTAGAGAATAGGGTTTATGGATTATGAAGAAGAAGGAGAAGAAGAAGAAGAAAAAAAGAATAAGAACAAGAAGAAGACAAAGAAGAAGAAGAATAAGAAGAAGAAGATGAAGAATAAGAGAAAGATGAGGAAAAAGAAGAAGAAGAAGAAAATGATGAAGTGGAAGAAGAAGAAGAAGAAGAAAAACAAGAAGAAAAGGAAGAAGAAAAAGGAAGAATAAGGAGAATTGAAAGAAGAAGCAGAAGAAGGTGAAGAAGTTGAAGAAGAAGAAGAGGAAGAAGAAGAAGCAAAAGAAGTAAAGAAAGATGAAGGGGAAGAAGAAGATGAAGAAGATGGTGATGAAGAAGAAAAAAGATAAGAGTTTGGGTATTTGGGATTAGGGATTAAGGATTAAGGACTAGGGAGTAGGGATTAATGAATAAGTAATAGGGATTAGAGATTAGGGATGAATGGATTAGTGATTAAGGACTAAAAGTTAAGGGATTAATTATTAAGGATTAGGGATTGTATCTTAAGAATTCAGGATTAAGAATTAGGAAATAGAGAATAAAGACAAGGGATTAGGAATTTGAGGTTAGATATTGGAGATATATGATTTAGGATTAAAGATTAGAGATTAGAGATTAAGTAATTATGATTAAGGATTATAGATTAGGGATTTAGGATTAGAGATTATGAATAAGATTTATCTATTATATGTTAGGGATTAAGAATTAGGCATTAGAGATTAGAGTTTAAGGATTAGAGATTAGGGAGTAGAGGTTGTTAGGGAATTGAGAATCTAGGATTAGGAATTTGTGATTAAGTATTAGAAATTAGGGATTAAGGATTAGTGATTAGGAGATTTGTATTAGCAATTAAATATTAAGTAATGGGGATTAGGGTTTATGAATAAGGGATATGGGATTAAAGATTAAAGATTAAAGATTAAAGATTATAGATTACGGATTAAAGATTAGGGATTATGGAGTAAGAATGGATTAAGGATTATGAGTTATAGATTAGAGATTTAGGATTAGGGATTTGGTATTAGTGATTAAAGTTTAACGATTTGAGATTAGGGATTATAGGGTAAACCTTAGCTATTGAAAGATTATAATTAGGAAAAAGGTTTAGGGATTAAGAATTATGGATTAATGATTAGGGATTAGGGAACATGGATTAAAGATTAGAGATTAGAGACAAGAGATTAGGGATTAATGATTATAGATCATGGTTAAAGGATTTGGAATTAAAAATTATGGATTAATGATAGGGATTAGAGATTGGGATGAGAGATTAGAAATTAAGGATTAAGGATTAGTGATTAGGGATTAGATATTAGGGATTAAAGAATAAGGATTAAGGATTAGGGATTTGGGAGGGATGGATTACGAACTATAGATTTAGGGATAAAAGAGAAGAGAGAAAGGGATTTAGGACTAAGGATTAGGGAATAGGGATTAATGATTACAAAGAAGAAGAAGAAGAAGAAGAAGATGATGATGATGATGAATAAGAAGAAAAACAAGGAGAAAAAGAAGAAGAAGATGAAAAAGAAGAAGAAGAAGAAGAAAAGGAGAAAAAGAATAAGAAGACAAAAAAGAAGAACAAGAAGAAAAAGAAGAAGAAGAAGATTAGGAAGAAGAGGAAGAAGAAGAACAAGAAGAAAATGAAGAAGAAGAAGAAGAAGAAATATAAGAAGAAGAAGAGGAGGAGGAAGAAGAAGAAGAAAAAGAAGAAGAAAAAGAAGACGAAGAAGGAGAATTTGTAAGAAGATGAACTAGAAGAAGTAGAAGGTGAAGAAGCGGAAGAAGAAGAAGAAGAAGAAGAAGAAAAGTAAAAGACGATGAAGTGGAAGAAGAAGAAGAAGAAGAAGATAATGAAGAAGAAGAAATAGAAGAAGAATAAGAAGAAGATGAAAATAGGGAAGAAGAAAGAAAAGGAGAAGAAGAAGAAGAAGAATTAAAAGTGGAAGAAGAAGAAGAAGAAGAAGGAGAAAAAGAAGTAGAAGAAGAAAAGCAAGTAGAGGAAGAAGAAGAGTAAGAAGAGGAAGAAGAAGAAGAAGAAGAACATGAAAAAGAAGAAGAAGAAGAAGGGGAAAAAGAAGAAGAGGAAAAAGAAAGATTTTGAAGAAGAAGAAGATGATGATGAAGAAGAAGAAAAAAAAGAAGAGGATGAAGAAGGGTAAGAAGAAGAAGAGGAAGGAGAAGAAGAGGAAGGAGAAGAAGAAGAAGAAGAAGAAGTGGATGATGAGGAAGGAGAGGAAAAGAAGAGGATTGTGATGACGAAGAAGAAGAGGAAGAGGAAAAAGAAGAAGAAAAGGAATAAGAAGAAGAAGAATAAGAAGAAAAGAAGACGAAGAGGAAGAAGTGATGGATTAGGATCTAAGGATCAGAGGTTAGGTATTAGAGATTAAGGATTAGGGATTTAGAAATGAAGGATTCAGCATTAAGTGTTATGGAATATGGGTGAAAGATTAAGGAGGGATTAGGGATTTTGGAGTTAGCAATTAACGATTAGAGTTTAGGAATTAGGGATTAAGGATTAGGGAGTGGGGATTAGGGAATAAGTAATAGATATTAGGGATTAAAGATGAAGAGATTAATGATTAGAGATTATAGATTTAGAATTTAGGATTACGAATTAGGGATTAGTGAATAAAGAATAAGGAATAAGGATTATAGGTTAGAGATTAGGGATGTGATATTAAAGATTAGATATTAGGTATTAGAGATTAGGGATTAGCATTACTATTCAGGATTAGGGATCAGAGATTATGTATAAGGGATAAGTGATGAAGGATTAAGGATTAGAGATTAGCGATTATGGATATTAATAGGGTTTATCGATTATAGATTAGAAATTAAGGATTAGGTATTAGAGATTAGAGTGATTAAGGATTAGGTATTAGATATTAAAGTTTGAGGATTAGAGATTAAGGATTAAAAATCATTAAACATTAGGGATTAGGGATTATGATTTGAGGATTAAGAATTTATGATTTAGGATTAGAGATTAGGGATTATGGATTAGGAGATAGGGATTAGCAATTAAAGATTAAGAATTAAGGGTTATGAATTATGGATTTGGGATTAGAGATTAGAGATTATAGATTAGGGATTAAAGATTAGGGATTAAAGATTAGGGATTATAGAGTAAGGATGGATTAAGGATTGAGGATTATGGATTATAAGTTAGAGATAACTGATTTAGGATTAGGTACAAGAGATTAAAGTGTAATGATTAGAGACAAAGGATTAAAGATTAAAGATTAGAGATTAGAGATTAGAGAATATGGATGGATTAGAGATTATGAATTAGGGATTAAGGAGAAAGAAGAAGCAAGAGGGCAGAAGGAAGAAGCAAGAAGGAAGAAGAAGATGAAAGAAAGAAGAAGAAGAAGAGGAAGAATAAAGAAGAAAGAAGAAAGACAGAAGAAGGAAGAAGGAAGGAGGTAAGATGAAGTAAAAAGGAAGAAGGAAGAAGAAAGAAGAAAGTAGAAAGAAGAAAGAAGAAAGGAGAACGGAGAAAGAAGAAGACGAAGAAAAAGAAGAACAAGAGGAAAAGAACAACAAGAAGAAAACAAGGAGAAAAGGAAGAAGAAGAATAAGATGAGGAGGAGGAAGGAGAAGGACAAGAACGAGAAGAAGAAGTAGAAAATCAAGATGAAGAAGAAGAAGAAGGAAATTAAGAATTAGAAGAAGACGAAAAGAAAGAAGAAAATGAAGAAGAAGAAGAAGAAGATGAAGAAAAGGAAGAGGAAGAAAAGGAAGATGATGAAGAAGAAAACGAAGAGGAAGAAGAAGAAGATAGGAAAGAGGAAGATGAAGAAGAGGAGCAAGAGGAATAATAATAAGAAGAAGAAGAAGAAAATAAGGAAAAAGAACAAGATGAATAAGGAGAAGAAGTAGAGGATGAAGAAGTGAAAGAAGAAAAAGAAGAGGATGAAGAAGTGGATTAGCAGTTAGGGATTAGGATTTAGAGATTTGGGATTAGATAATAGGGATTAAGGATTAAGGATTAAGGATTAGTGAATATGTATTAGCAACTAGGTATTAGGGTTTAGGGATTAACAATTAAGGAATGAAGAGTATGGATTAAGGAAAAGTAATATGGATTTGGGATTAAGGATTAAAAACTATAAATTAAGGATTAGGGTTAAGGAATGAGAGATTGGGGATTAAATATTAGAGATTAAGGATTAAAGATTATTGATTTAGGATAGATTAGGGATTTAATGATTATGGATTAAGGATTAGGAGGGATGGATTTGGTAATATAGATTTAGAGATGAGAGAATAAGGAAGGAGGGTTTAAGCAACATGGATTAAGGAATAAGGATTAAGGATTATGAAGAAGAAGGAGGAGAAGAAGAAAATGAAAAAGAAGTAGAAAAACAAGGAGAAAAAGTAGAAGAAGAACAAAAAGAAGAAGAAAAGTAAGAAAATAAATAAGAACAAGAAGAAGATGAAGAACAAGAAGAAGAAGAGGAACATGAAGAAGCAGAGGAAGAATAAGAGGAACAAGAAAATATGGAAGAAGAAGAAGTGAACAAGAAGAAGAACAAGAAGAGGAAGAAGAAAATGAAAAGAAAGAAAATCAAAAGGAAGATAAAGAAGAAGAAAATGAAAAGAAAGAAGAAGAAGAAGAAGAAGAAGAGTAAGAGAAAGAAGAAGAAGAAGAAGGTGAAGTAGTTAAAGGAGAAGAAGATGATGAAGAAGAAGAAGTAGAAGGGGATGAAGAAAAACAATTAGAAGAAGAAGAAGAAGCAAAGGAAGTTGAAGAAGAAAATGAAGAAGAATAAGAAGAAGAGAAGAAGAAAAAGTTGATAAAGATTAAGAAGAAGAAAAAAATAGGAAGAAGAATAAGAAGAAGAAGAAGAAGTAGAAGATGAAATAGAAGAAGAAGAAGAAAAAGAAGAAGTAGTAGAAGAAGAAAAAGGAGCAAGGGTTGGGGAGGGAGGGATTTAGGAGTAAATTTTGGGGAATTAGGATAAAGGATTACAAAGAAGGAAGAGAAGAAGAAGATGACGAAGAAGGAGAAGAACAAGGAGAAGAAGAAGAAGAAGAAGAAAAAGAAGAAGAAGAAGAAGAAAAGGAGCAAAAAAATATCAGTAAGAACAAGACAAAGAAGAAGAAGAAGATGAAGAGGAAGATATAAAAAAGGGGAAGAAGAAGAACAAGAAGAAAATGAGGAAGAAGAAGGAGAAGAAGAGGAAGATGAAGAGGAAAAGGAAGAAGAAAAAGAAGAAAAAGATGAAATAAAATTTTAAGAATATTCAGAAGTACAAGAGGATTGTGAAGAAGTTGAAGAAGAAGAAGATGATGAAGAAGAAGAAGAAGAAGTAAAGGAAGATGAAGAGGATGAATAAGAAGAAGAAGAAGAAAAAGAAGAAGATGAAATTGAAGAAGTAGAAGAAGGAGAAGAAAAAAAGCAGAAGAAAAAGAAGAAGAAATAAAATAGGAAGAAGAAGAAGATAAAGGAGAAAAAGAAGTTGAAAAGAAGAAGAACAAGTAGAAGAAGAGGAATAGTAAGAAGAAGAGGAAGAAGAAGAAGAAGAAGAAGAAAAAGAAGAACATGAAGAAAAAGTTGAAGTAGAAAAGAAAAGGAAAAAGGGGACGAGGAAGAAGAAAAAGTTGTAGAAGAAGAAGAAGAAGAGGAAGAAGAAGAAGAAGGGGAAGAAGAAGAAGAAGAAGAAGGAGAAGAGAACAATTAAGAAGAGTATGAAGAAGAAGAAGAAGAAGAAGAAGAAAAAGAAGAAGATGAAGAAGAAGAAGAAGAAGAAGAAAAAGAAGAAGAAAGAAGAAGAGGAAGAAGAAGAGGACGAAGATGAGGAAGAAGAAGAAAAAGAGGTAGAAGAAGAAGAAGAAAAAGAGGAAGAAGAAGAAGAAGAAGAAGAAGTAGAAGAGGAAGATGAAGAAGTGATGGATTAGGGATCAGAGGTTAAGGATTAGGGAATAGGGATCAGGGATGAAGAATTAGAGTTTGCAATTAAGAATTAGAGTTTAGAGGTTAGGGATTATGCATTAGGGATTAGGAAGTAGGGATTAGGGAATAGGAGATGGTGATTAGGGATTATGGATTTGAGATGAAGGGATTAATGTTTAGGGATTATAGATTATTTATTTAGAATTAGGAATTGGGACTTAGAGAATTAAGATTAGGCATTAGGGATTAGAGATTAAAGTTTAGAGATTAAGGATATAAGATTAAGAATTAGATATTAAAGTTTAGAGATTAGATATTAAAGTTTAAGGATTAGGGATTAGGAATTAGAGATTATGAATAGGGATTTTGGATTATAGATTTGGGATTAAGGATTAGGTATTAGAGATTAGAGTTTAAGGATTAGTGATTAAAGATTTGGGGTTATTAAAGATTAGGAATTAGGGATTAGGAATTAATGATTAGAAATCAAGGATTTAGGATTATTGATTAGGGATTAGGGATTAGGGGAGAGGAATTAGCAATTAAAGATTAAGGATTAGGGACTAGGGATTATAGATTAGGGATTTGTGATAGAGATTAGGATTATATTTTAGTGATTAAGGATTAGAGATTATGGACTAAAGATGGATTAGCGATTAGGGATTAGGGATTAAGGATTATTGATTATAGATTATAGATAAGGGATTGGGTATTAGAGATTAAAGTTTAAAGATTAGAGATTATGATTAGAGGTTGAAGATTAAAGATCAGGGATTAAAAAAATTATATGGATTAGAGATTAAGGATTAAGGATAAAGGAGAAGGAAGAAGTAAGAAGAAAGAAGGAAGAAGATGGAGGAATAAAGAAAAAAAAGAAGGTAGAAAGAAGAAGAAGAAGAAGAAGAGGGAGAAGAAGAGTAAGAATAAAGAAGAAAGAAGAAAAAAAGGAAGAAGGAAGAAGGAAGGAGGTAAAATGAAGTAAGAAAGAAGAAGGAAGAAGAAAGAAGAAAGTAGAAAGAAGAACGAAGAAAGAAGAACGAAGGAAGAAGAAGAAGAAGAAGAAGAGGAAGAAGAAGAGGAAAAGAAGAGCAAAAAAAGAAGAAGAACTAGAAAAAGAAGAAGAGAAAGCACATAAGTAGGAAGATGAAGAAGAAGAAGAAAATGAAGAAGAAGGAGATGATGATGAAGAAAAGGAAGTAGAAGAAGAAGAAAAGGAAGACGATGATAAAGAAGGAGAAGAAGAAGAGGAAGAGGAAGATGAGGAAGAGAAGCAGGAAGAAGAAGAAGAGGAAGAAACTACGGAAGAAGGAGAAGAAGAAGAAGAAGAATATAAAGAAGACGAAGGGGAAAAAGAAGTAGAAGTAGAAGAAGAAGAGGATGAAGTGATAGATTTGTGATTAGGAATTAGGTTTTAGGGATTAGGGATTAGATATTAGCATTTATGGATTAAGTATTAGAGAATATGAGTTAACAACTAGTATTAGGGTTTAGGGAATGATGATTAGGGATTTAAGAGTATGGATGAAGGAAAAGTAATAATGATTAGGGATTAAGGTTTAAGAGTTAAAAATTAAGTTTAGGGATTAGGAATGAGAGATAAGATATTATAGATTAGAGATTAAGGATTAGGGATTATGGATTATGGATTAAGCATTGATTAGGGATTAGAGATTAAGGATTAGGGATTAGGGATTAAGGATTAAGGATTAGAGATTAGGGATTAGGTATTAGAGATTAGGGATTTAGGAGGGATGGATTAGGCATTATAGATTCTGGGATAAGAGGTTAAGGAGCGAGAGATTAAGGAGTAGGTATTGGAGAATAGGGATTAAGGATTATGAATAAGAAAGAGAAGAACAAGAAAAAATAGAAGAACATGAAGGAGTAGGAGAAGAAGGAGAAGAAGAAGGAAATGAAGAAAATGAATAAGAACAAGAAGAAGATGAAGACGAAAAAGAAGAAGAAGAAGAAGAATAATAATAATAAGAAGAACAAGAAAATAAGGAAGAAGAAAAAGAGAAGAAGGTGAAGAAGAAGAAAAAGAATAAGATGAAGAAGAAGAAGAAGAAAGGGAAACTAAAGAGGAAAAAGAAGAAGAAGAAAAAAAAAGGGAAGAAGAAGAAGATGAAGAAGAAGGAGAAGAAGTAGAGGAAGATGAAGAGGAAAAATAATAACAAGAAGAAGAAGTACAAGAAGATGAAGAAGCAAAGGAAGAAGAAGAAAAAGAATAGAAGAATAAAAGTTGATGAAGAAGAACAGAAACAAGAAGAAGAAGAAGAAGCAGAAGAAGAAGAAAGAGAAAATGAAGAGGAAGAAGAAGAAAAAGAAAAGAAAGGGAAGAGGAAGAAGATGAAGAAGAAGAAAAAGAAGTAGAGGAAGAGGAAGAGGAAAAATAATAATAAGAATAAGAAGCAGAGGAAGATGAAGAAGCAAAATAAGAAGAAAAAGAATAAAAGAGGAAAAGTTGATGAAGAAGAAGAAGAAGAAAAAATAATAATAAGAAGAAGAAAAAAAAGAAGTAGAAGAGGAAGAAGAAGTAGAAGAAGAAGAAGAATAAGAAGAACACGAAGAAGAAATTGCAGAAGAAGAAGAAGAAGAAGAACAAGAAGAAGAAGAAGAAGAAGAAGGAGAAGGAGGAGGAGAAGAAGAAGAAGAATAACAAGAAAGAAGAAGAGGAAGGAGAAGAAGAAGAAGAAAAAGAAGAAGAAGAAGATGAAAAGGAAGAAGAAGATGAAGAAAACAAAGAAGAAGAAGAAGAAGAAGAGGAGAAAGAAGAAGAAGAAGAAGAAAAAGAAGAAGTAGAAGAAGAAGAAAAAGAAGAAGTGTAAGATGTGGAAGAAGAGGAAAAAAAGAAGAAAAAGATAAAGAAGAAGAAGAAGAAGAAGAAGAGGAAGAAGAAGAAGAAGAAAAAGAAGTAGGAGAAGAAGAGGAAGAAGTGATGGATAAGTGATTTGGGATAAGGAATTAGGGATTAGGGATTAGGGTTTAGAATTTAAGGAATAAAAGATTAAGCATTAACTATCAGGGAATATGGGATAAAGATTAAGGTGAGAGGGATTAGGGATTTGGAAGTAAGCAGTTATGGATTAGGGTTTATAAATTAAGTATTAGGGATTGGGAAGTAGGGATTAAGGAATATGTAATAAAGATTAGGGATTAATGATTAGAGATTTATGATTAAGGATTATAGATGAATGGTTTAATGGTTAAGAATTAGAGATTAAAGGTTAAGAATTAACTGATTAATTATTAAGGATTAGAGATTAGAGATTATTAATTTAGGATTAGAGATTAGGAATTAGAATATGGGAATTATGGATTAAGGATTAGATATTGAGTATGTAAGATTCAAGATTAGAGATTAAGAATTAGAGATTAAGAGATTAGGATTAGCATTAGAGATTAGGGATTAAGAATTAAAGATTAGAGATTAGTGATTAAAGATTAGAGATTAAGGATTATGGCTTAAAGATTAAAGATTAAGGATTAGGGATTAAGGGTTAGGGATTATGGATTAGGGATAGAGACTAAAGATTAGAGATTAGAGATTAGAGATTAGAGATTAAGGATTACGGATAAAGTATTAAGGATTAAGAATTAAAAATTATGAATTAGAGATTGAGGATTAGGGTTTAGAGATTAGGAAAGAGTGGATAGAGATTAAGGATTATGGATTAGGGATTAAGGTTGGATTATAGATTCGGGATGAAGGGAGTAATGATTAGAGATTAGTAATTCGAGATTAAGAATTATGGGATTAATTGCTAAAGATTAGAAAGTAGAGATTAGGGGCACATGATTAAGGATTAAGGATTAAAGATGAAAGATTTGGGATATAAGATTTAAGATTAATGAATAGGGATTAAAGATTAAGGGACTAGGTTAAGGATTAGAGACTTGGGATTAGGGTTTAGGGATAGTGATTAATGATATAGGATTAAGGTTTAGAGATTAGTAATTAAGAATTATAGATTAAGGATTTGGGATTAGAGATTAGAGTTTAGGGAGTAGGAAGAAGTAGAAAGAAGAAGAAGAAGGAAGAAAGAAGAAGGAAGTTACAAAAGAAGGAAGAAAGAAGATGAGGAAGAATAATGAAGAATGAAGAAATATGAAGGAAGAAGGATGGAGGTAGGAAGAAGAAAGAAGAAAGAAGAAAGAAGAAAGTAGAAAGAAGAAAGAAGAAAGAAGAAAGAAGAAGAAGAAGTAAAAATAGAGGAAGAAGAATAACAAGAGAAGAAGAACAAAGAGAAGATGAACAAGAATTGGTAGAAGAAGATAAGGAAGAAGAAGAAGAAGAAGAAGAGGAAGAAGAAGAAGAAGAAGAAAAGGAAGATGAAGAAGAAGAAGAGGAAGAAGAAGAAGAAGAGGAGGAGGAAGAAGAAGAGGAAGAGGAAGATGTGGAAGAAGAAAGAAAAAGAAGAAGAAGAAGAAAATAAGAAAGAAGAAGAAGAAGAAGAAGAAGAGGAAGAGGAAGAAGAAGAAGAGGAAGAAGTGGAAGAAAAAGAAGAAGAAGAGGATGAAGAGATGGATTAAGGATTAGGGATTAGGGGTTCAATATTAAGGATTAATGAGGGAAGGATGAGGGATTAGATGTTAAGGATTGAGGATTAGATATTAGGGAATATGGATTGACAACAGGTATTAAGGTTTGATGATTAAGAGTTAGGGATTAAAGAGAAGGGGTTGAGGAAAAGTAATAAAGATTCAGGATTAAAGATTAAGAATTAGGGACTAGAGATGTAGGAATTAATGATTTAAGATTAAGGATTTAGCATTATGAGATTAATTACAAATGATTATGATATAGTGATTTAGAATTAGGGATTATTGATTAGAGAATAAAATTTAAGGATTAAGGATTAATGATTAGTGGTTAGGAATTCAAGACTTAGGACTAAAGGTTAAAGCTTACATATTAAATGATTATAATTTGGAATAATGTTTAGGGATTAGGAATTAAGGGTTAATGATTAATGATTGGGGATTAAGGATTAGGGATTATGGATGAGAGATTAGGGATTAAGGATAAAGAACTAAAGATTAGAGATTAAAAATTAAGGATTAAGAATTGGAGGTTAGGGATAAGATATTAGAGATTAAGGATTAGGGATTAGCAATTAGAGATTCGGGAATAGGGATTAGGAATTATGGATTTGGAATAGATGGATTAGGAATTATAGATTTAGGGATAAGAGACTGAGGTGGAATGGATTTAGAAGTTGGGATTAGGGAATCAAGATTAAGGATTACAAAAAAAGGAGAAGTTGATGATGAAGAAAAAGAAGAACAAGGAGAAGAAAAAGAAAAGAAGAACGAGAAGAAGAAGAAGAAGAAGAGGAAGAAGAAGAAGAAGAAGAGGAGGAGGAAGATCATGATGAAGGGGAAGAAAAAGAACAAGAAGAAAAACAGGAAGAGAACAAGAAGAAGAAGAAAAAGAAGAAGAAGAGGAAGAAGAAGAAGAAAAGGAAGAAGAAAAAGAAGAAGAAGAAGGAGAATTGTAAAAAGAGGAAGAAGGAGAAGAAGTAGGTGAAGAAGGTGAAGTAGAAGAAGATGATGATGGAGAAGAAGAAAAAAGTAAAGGAAGATAAAGAGGAAGAAGAAGAAGAAGGAGAAATAAATTTAGAAGAAGCAGAAGAAAAAGAAGAAATATAAGAAGAAGAAGAAGAAGAAGAAAGAGGAGAAAAAAGAAGAGAAACAAGAAGAATAAGAAATTGAAAAGGAAGAAGAAGAAGAAGAAGAAGAAGATGAAAAAGTAGAGGAAGAAGATGAAGAAGAGGATGAAGATGATGAAGAAAAATTAGAAGAAGAAGAAGAAGAAGAGAAGGAAGAAGAAGTAGAAGCAAAAGAAGAAGAAGAAAAGAGGAAGAAGGAGAAGGGGAAGATAAAGAAGATGAAAATGATGAAGAAGAGTAAGAAGATGAAGAAGAGGAAGAAGTGGAAGAAGAAGTGGAAGATGAGAAAGTGGAGGAAGAAGATGATGACAAAGATTAGGAAGAAGAATAAGAAGAGGAAGAAGAAGAAAAAGAAGTGAGAAGAAGAAGCAGAACAAGTAAAAGAAGAAGAGGAAGAATTGATGGGTTAGGGATTAGGGATTAGGGATTAGAGGTTAAGAATTAGGGAGTGGAGATTAAGAATTAAGAAATGAAGGATTAGGCATTAGGTGTTAAGGAAAATGGGTTAAAGATTATGGAAAGAGTGATTAGGGATAAGTGATTTAGGAGTTAACAATTAAGGATTAGTTTTTAGGGATTAGGGATCAAGGAATAAGTAATGGTGATTAGGGATTAGGGATTAGAGATTAAGGAATAAGTAATGGGGATTAGGGATTAGGGATGAAGGGATTGATGATTAAGGATTAAAAATTATGGGATTAATTATTAAGGATAAAGGATTATAGATTACAAATTTAGGAATAGAAATTAGAGATTAAAAAAAGGGATTAGGGATTAGATATTAGAGAAAAGGGATGTAGGTTTAAAGACTAAACATTAAAGACTAGAAATTATAGATTAAGGGATTTGGATTCGCAATAGAGTTTAGGGATTAGAGATTAAAGATTAGGGATTAGTGATTAAGGATTAGGAATTAGGTATTAGAGATTATGAATAGAATTTTTGGATTATAGATTTGGGATTAAGGATTAGGTATTAAAGATTAGAGTTTAAGGCTATTAGGGATTAAAGGTTATTAAAGATTTAGGATTAGAAATTAGGGATTAGGGATTAAGAATTAGGTATTAAGGATTGACATTAAGGATTAGGGATTTGGGATTAAGGATTAGGTGATAGGGATGAGAAATTAAAGATTAAAGATTTGGGATTAAGGATTATGAAATAAGGATTTGGAATTATAGATTAGTGATTATAGCATATGGATTAAGGATTAGAGATTATAGATTAAGGATAGATTAAGGATTAGAGATTTTTTGTTAAGGATTATAGATTATAATTTGTAGATTAAAAATTAGGGATAAGGTATTAGAGAGTAGAGTTTAAAGATTATAGATTTGGGATTAGAGATTAGAGATTAAAGATTAAGGATTAGAGAATAGGGATGGATTATAGATTAAGGATTAGGGATCAAGGAGAAGGAAGAAAGAAGATTAAGAAGGAAGAAAGAAAAAAAGGAAGAAGAAAGAAAGAAGAAAAAGAAGAGGGAGAAGAAGAGGAAGAATAAAGAAGAAAGAAGAAAGAAGAATGAAGAAGGAAGGAGGTAGGGTGAAGTAAGAAGGAAGAAGGAAGAAGAAAGAAGAACAAAGGAAGAAGAAGAAGAAGAAGAAGAAGAAGAAAAAGAAGTAGAAGAGGAATGTGATGAGGAAGAAGAATAACAAGAAAAGAAGAAGAATAAAAAGAAGATGAGGAGGAAGAAGAAGAAAACATAGAAGAAGAACAAGAATAAGAAGAAGAAGAAGAAGAAGAAGAGGAAGATAAAGAAGAAGAAAAAGTGGAAAAGGAAGATAGGATGAGGAGGAAGAAGAAGCAGAAGAAGAATAGGAAGAAAAAGAAGAAGATGAAGAAGAAGTTGAACAAGAAGAAGTGGATGAAGAGATGGATTAGGTATTAAGGATTAGAGTTTAGGGATTAGTGATTAAGGAAGGAGGATTAGGGAATAGATATTTAGGATTAATGATTAGGGATTAGAGAATATGGATTAGCAACTAGATATTCAGGTTTAGGGATTAAAGAGTATAGATTAAGGAAAAATAATAAGTATTAGGAATTAAGGATTAAAGATTAAGTAGAAGAAAGAAGAAAGAAGGAAGAAGAAGAAAAAAGAACAAAGAAAAAGGATGAAGGAAGAAGAAAAAAAGAAGAAAAAGAAGAGGGAGAAGAAGAGGAAGAATAAAGTAGAAACAAGAAAGAAGAACAAGAAGGAAGGAGGTTGGGTGAAGTAGGAAGCAAGAAGGAAGAGGAAAGAAGAACAATGGAAGAAGCAAAAGAAAAAGAAAAAGAAGAAGAAGATGATGATGATGAAAATGATGAGGATGAAGAAGAATAAGAAAAGAAGAAGAATAGAAAGAAGCTGAGGAAGAAGAAGAAGAAGAATAAGAAGAATAATAGGAAGAAGAAGAAGAAGAAGAAGAGGAAGAGGAAGATGAAGAAGAACAAGAAGAGGAAAAGGAAGATGAGGAAGTGGAGGAACAAGAAGAAGAAGAATAAGAAAATGAAGAAGAAGAAGAAAAAGAATAGGAAGACAAAGAAGAAGAAGAGGAAGAAAAATTGGAACAAGAAGAAGAAGAGGATGAAGAGATGGATTAGGGATTAAGGATTAGAGTTTAGGGATTAAGAATTAAGGAAGTGGGATTAGGGATTAGATATTTGGAATTAATGGTTAAGGTAGAGAATATGGATTAGGAACTAGGTATTTAGGTTTAGGGATTAAGGATTAGAGATTAAAGAGTATGGATTAAGAAAAATAAATAAGCATTAAGAATTAAGGTTTAAGAATTATAGATTAAGGATTAAGTATTAGGGATTTGGAATGATAGATTAATGATTAAAGGTTAGAGACTAAGGATTGGGGACTATTGATTAAGGATGGATTAGAGGTTATGGGTTAGGGATTAGCGATTAGAGAAAAAGGATTTGGGATTTTGGAGGGATGGATAAGGCAATATTGAATTAGGGATGAGAGATTAAGCAGGGAGAAATTATGGACTAGAGATTGAGTAGGGATTAAGGACTATGAAGGAGAAAAGGAAGAAATTTAAGAAAAAGAAGTAAAAGAACAAGGAGAAGAAGAAGAAGAAGAAGAAGAAGAAGAAGAAGAAAAGGAAGAAAATGAATAAGAACAAGAAGAAGATGAGGAAGAAGACGAAGAAAAAGAAGAAGTAGAGGAACATAAGGAAGAAGACGAAGAAGATGAACAACAAGAAAATGAGGAAGAAGAAGAAAAGAAGAACAAGAAGAAGAAAAAGAAAAAGAAAATGAAGAGGAAGAAGAAGAAGAAGAAAAAGAAGAGGAAGAAGAAGAAGAAGAAAAAGAAGAAGAAGAACATTAAGAAAGAGAAGAGGAAGAAGAAGGTAAAGAAGTTGAAGAAGAAGAAGAAGAAGAGGAAGATGAAGAGGAAAAATAAGAAGAAGAAGAAGTAGAAAAAGATGAAGGAGAAAAATAAGAAGAACAAGAAGAAGAGAAGAAGAAAAAGTCAAAGAAGAAGAAGAAGAAGAAAAAGAAGTAAAAGTAGTAGAAGAAGAAGTCAAAGAATAAGAAGAAGAAGAAGAAGAAGAAGTGAAAGAAGAAGAAGAAGAAGAAGTAGAAGAAGAAGAAGAAGAAGGAGGAGGAGGAGGAGAAGAAGAAGAAAGAGAAGAAGAAGAAGGAGATGGAGAAGAAGATGAAGAAGAAGGAGAAGAAGAAGAATAGAAGAGTAAGAAGAAGAACTAGAAGGAAAAGAAGAATAAGAAAAAGAAGTAGAAGAAGAAGAACAATTAAAGGAAGAAGAAGAGAAAGATGAAAAGGAAGAGGAAGAAGAAGAAGAAGAAGAAAAAGAAGAGAAAAGAAAGAGGAAGAAGAAAAAGATAAAGAAGAAGAAGAGGGAGAAGAAGAAGAAGAAGAAGAGGAAGAAGAAGAAAAAAAGAGGAAGAAGAGGAAGTCAAAAAAGAAGAAGAAAAAGAGGAGGAAGAATAAGAACTAGAAGAGAAGAGGAACAATAGATTTATAAGAGATTAGGGATCAGGTGTTAGGGATTAGGGATTATGGTTTATAAGTTAAGGAATAATGGGTTATGCTTTGAGTTTCAGGCAACACTGGATAATGATTAAGGATTGAAGGATTAGAGGATTAATGATTATTGATTTTTGAGTTAACAATTAGGGATTCATGTTACAAATTAAGGATTAAAGATTAGGGAGTAGGGATTAGGGAATAACGATTAGGAATTAAGGATTAGGGATTAGAGATTAAGGATTAAAGATTACAGATGAAGAATTTAATGATTAAGGAGTAGAGATTAAGGATTAAGAGTTAAACGATTCATCATTAAGGATTAGGGATAAGAGATTAAGAATCTAGGATTTGGGCTTAAGAATTAAAGAATAGGGATTACAGATTAAGGATTAGAGATTAGAGATTAAGGATGTAGGATTTAGAATTAGAGACTAAGAATTAGAGATTATGGGATTAGGATTGGTAGTGAAGATTAAGGATCAGGGATTAATGATTAAAGATTAGGAATTAGAGGTTAGGGATTAGGGATTAAAGATTTGGTATTATGGATTAGGGATTAGAGACCAGAGATTAAGCTTTAGAAATTAGAGATTAGGGAATAGAGATTAAAAAATAAGGATTAGAGATTAAGGATTGGGGATTAATTATTAGGGATGAGAGATAACAGATTATAGATTATAAACTAGCAATTATGGATGGATTAGGGATTAAGAATTAGATATTAAGTATTAGAGATTAAAAATTAGGGATTAGGGATTAGAGAGTTGGGTGGGATGTATTTAAGAATTATAGAACTAAGAATAAGGGATTAGAGAGGAAGGGATTAAGGAGTAAGGATGAAGGAATAAGGACTAAGGATTACGATGAACAAGGAGAAGAGGAGGAAGATAAAGAAGGAGAAGAAGAACAACAAGGAGTGGAAGAAGAAGACGAAGAAGAAGAAGAAAAAAAAAGAATAAGGACAAGGAAAAGACAAAGATGAAGAAGATGAAGAAGAAAAAGAAGAAGAAAAGGAAGATGAGGAAGAAGAGGAAGAAGAAGAACAAGAAGAAAATAAGGAAGAAGAAGAAGAAGAAAAAGAAAAAGAAGAGGAAGAGGAAGAAGTAGAAGCAAATGAAGGAGAAGAAGAAGAAGAAAGAGAGGCGTAAGAAGAAGAAGAAGAAGAAGAGGAAGAAGGTGAAGAAGGTGAAGAAGAAGTAGAAGAAAAAGAAGTAAAGGAAGATGAAAGGGAAGAAGAAGATGAAGAAGAAGAAGAAAAAGAAGAGAAGAAGAAGAAGAAGAAGAAGAAATAGAAGAAGAAGAAGAAGAAGAGGAAGGAGTAGAAGAAAAGAAGAGGAAGAAAAAGAAGTAGAAATGATAGAAGAAGACAAAGAAGAAGATGGAGAAACATAAGAAGATGATGATAATGATGAAGAAGGAGAAGAACAAGTAGAGGAAGAAGAAGAGAAAGAAGTAGAAGAAGAAGAATAAGAAAAGCAAGGACAAAAACAAGAAGAAGAAGAAGAAGAGGAAGTATAAGAAGATGTAGAAGAAGAAAAAGAAGAGGAAGAAGAAGAAGAAGAAGAAGAGGATGAAGAAAAGTAAGAGGAGGAAGAAGAAGAAGAAGAAGAGGAAGAAGAAAAAGAAGAAGAAGAAGAAGAAGAAGAAAAAGAAGTTGAAGATGAGGAAGAAGAAGAAGAAGAAGGGGAAGAAGGGGAGGATGAAGATGAGGGGTAAAAAGAAGAAGAAGAGGAAGAAGAAGAAGAGATAAAAGAAGAGGAGGAAGAAGAAGTAGAAGTAGAAAAAGTGAAAGAAATGACATATTAGGGTTAAGGTTCAGCAGTTAGGGATTAGAAATAGGGATTAAGTGTTGAAGGAATACGCATTATGTGTCAAGAAATATGGTTTAAAGATTAAGTAGGTAGGGTTTAGTGATTAGGGATTTGGAATTTAGTAATTAGGGATTAGAGATTAGGGTTTAAAGAGTAGGGATTAGGGAATAAGAAATAGTGAGATATGATTAGATATTAGAGTTTAAGGATTAGGGATTGGGGATGAAGGGATCAGTGAATAAGGATTAGAGATTAAGATTTAAAATTTAAGGGATTAAGGATTAGGTGTTGAGGATTAAGGATTAGGGATTAGGGATTAGGGGTAAGCATTTGGGAACAAAGTTTGAAGATTAGAGCAGGAGAGTTTAGTTATTAGGGTTCTGGGTGTTAGCATTTAGGGATTAAAGTTTAAGGATTAAGGAGTTGGTATTAGGGAATAAGTGATAAAGATTTGATATAGAAATTAGGGATTACGGATTAAGGATTAAGAATTAGGGATGAAGGAATGAATCAATAAGGATTAGAGATTAAGGATTAAAATTTAAGGGATTGATTATTAAGGATTATGGATTAGAGATTAGAGATTTAAGATTAAATATTAGAGATTAAGGAATAGAGATTAGGGATTAGAGATTAAAGATTATAGATGTAGGATTAAGGATTAGATAATAGAGATTATGAATTAGAGATTAAAGGATTAAGATTAGTAATAGAGATTAAATATTAAGATATTAAGAATTAAAGGTTAGTGATTAAGGATTAGGGATTAGGTATTAGGAATTAGAGATCAGGTATAAGGTTTATGGATTATAGATTATGGATTATGGATAAAGTATTAGAGATTAGAGTTTAGGGATTAGCAATTAGGGATTAAAGGTTAGGGACTAAAGATTAAGGGTTGAAAATTAAGGATGGATTATTCATTAGGGATTAAGGATTTGTGATTAAAGATTAGGTATTAGGTGTTAGGGAGAAGGAAGAAGGAGAAAGAGAAGAGTAAGAAGAAGAAGACGAAGACGAAGAAGGTGAAGAAGTAGAAGAAGAAGAAAAAGAAGATCAAGAAGAAGAAGATGATGCGGAAGATAAAGAAGAAGAAGAAGAAGAAGAAGAAAATGAACAAGAAGAGCAGAAGAAGAAGAAGAAGAAGAAATAGAGGAGGAAGAAGTAGAAGAATAAGAAGGAGAAGAAGAAGAAGAAGAAGAGGAAAAAGAAGAAGGGGAAAATGAAGAAAAAGGAGAAGAAAGGGAAGTAGAATAAGAAGAATAATAAGAGGAAAACAAAGAAGTGGAAGATGAAGATGATTAAAAGAAGAAGAAGAAGTAGCTGAAGAAGAGGAAAAAGAAGAAGAAGAAGAAGAAGAAGAAGAAGAAGAAGAGGAAGAAGAAGAAGAAGAAGAAAAGGAGAAGAAGAAGAAGAAGAAGAAGACAAAGATGAGGAAGAAGAAGAAGAAGAACAGGAGGAAGAAGAAGAAGAAGTAGAAGAAGAGGAAGAAGAGATGGATTAGGGATTATGGATTAGGGTTAGAGGCTAGGTACTTTGGATTAAGGACTAAAGTTTTACGAATTATGTATCATGAAATAGGGATTAAAGATTAGGGAAGGAGGGATTAGTGATTAAGGATTTGAGTGTTAACTATTAGAAATTAGGATATATATGTCTTAAAAATTAGGGATTAGGAAGTAGAGATTCGGGAATAAGTAATATTGATTTGGGATTAGGTGTTTAGTATCAAGGATTAGGAATTAGGGATTAAGGATGAAGGGAATAATAATTAGAGATTAGAGATTAGGGATTAAGAATTAATGGATTTATTATTAAATATTATGCCTTAGAGATTAAGGATTTAGGATTAGGGATTAGGTATTAAAGAATAGGGTTTAGGGATTAGAAATTAGAGATTAGAGATGTAGAATTCAGTATTAGAGATTAGGGATTTGGGATTATAGATTAGGGGATTGTTATTTGCATTAGCGATTAAAGATTAGTGGTTAAGGATTAGTGATTAATGATTAAGGATTAGGGACTGAGGATTACGGATTATAGATTAGGGTTTGTGGATTATAGATTGTGGATTATAGATTAAGGATTTGGTATTAAAGATTAGAGTTCAGGGGTTAGAGATTAGGGATTAGAGGATAGTGAATAAACATAAATGATTTGAGCTTTGGGAAGGATTAGGGATTAAAGATTAGGGATTAGGGAGAAGGAAGAAAGAAGCTGGAAAGGAAAAAGAAGAATAAGAAGAAAACAAAGAGAAAGAACAAGAGGAAGAATAAAGAAGAAGAAAGAAGGAAGAAAGGGAAAGGAATAATGAAGGAAGAAGGAAGAAGAAAGAAGAAAGAAGAAAGAAGAAAGATAGAAGAAGGAAGAAGAAGAGGAAAACGAGGAGAAGGGGAATGAGAAGGAGAAGGAGATGGAGAAGGAGATGGAGAAGGAGATGAAGAAAGAGAAGGAGTAGGAGAAGGAATAGGAGAAGGAGAAGTAGAAGGAGGAGGAGAAGAAAGACAAAGAGAAGGGGAAGGAAAAGAAGAGTGAAGAGAAGAAGAAGAAGAAGAAGAAGGAATTGAAGAAGAAGTGGAACTAGAAGAAGAAGAAGTGGATGAAGAAAAGGAATAAAAAGAACAAAAAAGAAGAAGAGAAAGAAGAAGAGGAGGAACAAGAAGAAAAAGAAGAAGTGGATGAAGAAGAGGAATAAAAAGTACAAAAAAAGAAGGAGAAGAAGAAGAAGAAGAAGAGAAAGAGTAAGAGGATGAGGAGGAGGAAGAAGAAGAAGAAGAGGAAGTTGATGAACAAGAAGAAGAAGAACAAAAAAAAAGTATGGGAAGAGGAAGAGGAAGAAGAAAAAGAAGAAGAGGAAAAAAAAGAGGAGGAAGATGATGAAGAAGAGGAAAAAGAAAAAGAAGAAGACGAGGAAGAAGAAGAGGAAGAAAAAAAAGAAGAATAAGAAGAAAAGTTGGATTAGGGAATTAGAATTAGGGGTTAGGGATTAAAGACTGGAGTTTTTATTAGGAAATGAAGGATTATGGATTAGGTATTAGGGAATACGGATTAAAGATTAGGAAGGGAGGGATTAAGGATTAGGGATGAGTGATTAGGGATTTGAGGGTTAGTAATTAAGGATTCGGGTTTAGGGATTAAGGATTAGGAATTAGGAAATAGACAATAGGGAATAGTAATAGGGATTAGGGATAAGGAATTAAGGATTATGGATTAAGGATTGTGGATTACTGACCAATAATAAAGGGATTAATGATTAGTGATTAAAGATTAGGGATTAAGAATTAAGAATTAAGGGATTAATTATTAATGATTAGGTATTATAGATTTAGGATTTAGGAATAGGGATTGAAGATTAGGAAATAGCAAGTTAGGATTAGAGATTATAGATTAGAGATTTGGGATGTTGGATTTAGGATTAGAGATTAAAATTAGAGATTAGAGATTAATGGATTAGGATAAGTATTAGAGATTAGGGATTAGGGATTAAGTATTTTGGATTAGTGATTGAGGATTAAGGATTA
>JAIUJO010002948.1:15000-20000 GCA_023846275.1 Vanilla planifolia
AAGAAGAATATGATGAAGAAGAAGAAGAAGAAGAGGAAGAAGAAGCTAAAGAAGAAGAAGAAGAAAAAGAAGAAAGAATAACGAAGAAGAAGAAGAAGAAGAAGAAGAATAAGAAGAAGGAGAAGAAGAAGGAGGAGACGAAGAAGAAGAAGAAGTATAAGAATAAGAAGAAGAAGAAGAAGAAGAAGAAGAAGAAGAACCAGATGAAGTAGAAGAAGAAGAAGAAGAAGGTGATGATGATAATGAAGAAGAAAAAGAAAAGGATGAAGAAGAAGAAGATGATGATGATGATGATGGAGAAGGATAAAGAAGAAGAACAAGAAGAAGAAGAAGAGGAAGAAGAAGAAGAAGAAGATGAAGAAGAAGATGAAGAAGAGGAAGAAGAAGAAGAAGAAGAAGAAGAAGAAGATGAAGAAGAAGAAGAAGAAGAAAATAAAGAAGAAGAAATGAAGAACAGGAAGAAGAAGAAGAAGAAAAAGAAGGGGAAGGAGAGGAAGAAGAAGAAAAGGAAGAACAAGATGGAGAAGAAGAAGAAGAGGAAGAAGAAGGGGAAGAAGAAGAAGAAGAAGGAGAAGAAAAAGAAGGAGAAGAAGAATAAGTACATGAAAAAGAAGAAGAAGAAGAAGAAGAAGAAGAAGAAGAAGAAGTGGAAGAAGAAGGAGAACTAGATGAAGAAAAAAGAAGGAAGAAGAAGAAGATGAAGAAGAATTAATTGGAGAAGAAGAAGATGAAGAATAAAAAGAAGGGGGAGGAGAAGGAGAGGAAGAAGAAGAAGAAAAAGGAAAAGATGCTGATGATGAACAAGAAAAACAAGAGGAAGAGGAAGAACAAGAAGAAGAAGAAGAAGAGGATGAAGAAGAGGAAGAAGAAGAAGAAGAAGAACAAGTAGTAGTAGAAGAAGAAGAAGAAGAAGAAGAAAAAGAGTAAGAATAAGTAGAAAGTAAAGAAGAGAAAGAAGAAGAAGAAGAAGAAGATGAGGAGAAAAAAGGTATAGAAGAAAGGGAAGAGAAAGTAGTACTAGATGTAGTAGTAGTGGTAGTGGTAGAAGAAGAAGAAGAAGAAGAAGAAGAAAAGGAAAAAGAAGATAAAGAAGAAGAAGAGAAAGAAGAAGAAGAAGAAGAAGAGGAAGAACAGGAAGAAGAAAAGGAAGAAGAAGAAGAAGAGGAAGTGGTGGAAGAAGAAGAAGAAGAAGATGAAGATGAAGAAGAAGAACAAGAAGATGAAAAAGAAGAAGAAGAAGAAGAAGAAGAATAAGAAGAAGAAGAGAAAGAAGAAGATGAAAAAGAAGAAGTGGAAGGTAAAAAAACTAGAGGATCAAGAAGAAGAAGAAGAACAAGAAGAAGTGAACGAAGAAGAAGAAGAAGAGGAAGAAGTGGAAGAAGATGACGAAGAAGAATAAGTAGAAGTTGAAGAAGAAGAAGTAGACGAAGAAGAAGAAGAAGAAGAAGAACAAGAGGAAGAAGAAAGAGAAGAAAAAGAAGAAGAAGAAGAAAAGGAAGAAGAACAAGAAGAAGAATAAGAAGAAGAAGAAGAAGAAAAAGATTAAGATTTTGAAGAAGAATAAGAAGAAAAAGATTAAGATTTTGAAGAAGATTTTGAAGAAGATTTTGAAGAAGAAGAAGAAGAAGTAGAAGAAGAAGAAGAAGCAGAAAAAGAAGAAGAAGAAGAAGAAGAAGAAAAAGAAGAAGAAGAAAAAGAAGAAAAAGAAGAAGAAGAAGAAGAAGAAGAAGAAGAAGAAGAAGATGAAGAAGATGAAGAAGAAGTAAAATAACAAGAAGAAGAAGAAGAAAAAGAAGATAAAGAGTAGAAGATTATGAAGAAGAACAAGAAGAAAAAGAGGAAGGAGAAGAGATGATGAAGAAGAAGAAGAAGTAGAAGAAGAAAAAGAAGATGATGAAGAAGAAGAAGAAAAAGAAGAAGACAACGATGAAGAAGAAGAAGAAGAAGAAGAAGAAGAAGAAGAAGAAGAAGAAGAAGAAGTAGTAATAGTAGAAGAAGAAGATGAAGAAGAAGAAGAAAGAAGAAACAAGAAGGAAGAGAAGAAGAAGAAGAAGACGAAGAAGAACAAGAAGCAAAATAGGAAGAAGAAGAAGAAAAGGAAAGCGAAGAAGAAGAAGTAGATGAAGCAGGAAAAGAAGGAGAAGACGAAGAAGATGAAGAAGTTGAAGTAGAAGAAGAAGAAGAAGAAGAAGATGATGATGAAGAAAAAGAAGAAGACGAAGAAGAAGAAGAAGTAGAAGTAGAAGTTGAAGAAGAAGTAGAAAATGATGAAGAAGAGGAAGAAGAAGGTGAAGAACATGAAGTGGTAGAAGAAGAGGAAGAAGAAGAAGAAGAAGAAGAAGAATGAGGAAGAGGAGGAGGAAGAGAAGAAGAAGTAGAAGAAGAAGAAGAAGATGATGATGATGAAGAGAAAAATGGTAAAGAAGAAGAGGAAGAAGAAGAAGAATTACTAGATGTAGTAGTAGTAGTAGTGGTAGAAGAAGAAGAGGTAGAATAAGAAGAAAATGAAGAAGTTGAAAAAGAAGAAAAAGAGGAAGAAGAAGAACATGATGAAGAAGGCAAAGAAGTAGAAGTAGAAGTAGAAGAAGAAGAAGAAGAAAGAGATGAAGAAGAAGAAGAAGAAAAACAAGAAGAAAAGGAAGTGGAAGAACAAGAAGAAGAAGATGAAGAGGAGGAAGAAGAGGATGAAGAGGAAGAAGAAGATGAAGAAGAAGAAGAATAAGAACAAGATGAAGTAGAGGAAGAAGAAAAGAAGAAGAAGAAGAAGAGAAAGGTAAAGAAGAAGAGGAAGAAGAAGAAGAAGAAGAAGAAGAAGAAGAAGTGAAAGAAGAAGAAGAAGAAGTGGAAGAAGTGGAAGAAGAAGAAGATGAAGAAGAAGAAGTAGATGAAGAAGAAGAAGAAGAAGAAGAAGAACAAGAAGAATAAGAAGAATAAGAAGAAGAAGAAGAAGAAGAAGAAGGAGAAGAAGAAGAAGAAGAAGAAGAAGAAAATAAAGAAGTAAAAGAAGCAGAAGAAGAAGAAGAAGAAGAAGAAGAAGAAGATGAAGATGATTAAGGAGAAGAAGAAGAAGAAAAAGAAGAAGAATAAGAAGGAGCAGAAGAAGATGAAGAAGAAATTGTAGCAGTAGTAGTAGAAGTAGAAGAAGAAGAAGAAGAAGAAGAAGTAGAAGAGGAAGAATAGTAAGAAAAAAAAGTAGTAGAAGAAGAAGAAGAAGAAGAAGAAGAAAAAGATTAAGATTTTTAAGGAGAAGAAGGAAAAGAAGTAGAAGTAGAAGAAAAAGAAAATGAAGATGAAGATGAAAAAGAAAAAGACGAAGAAGAAGAAGAAGAAGAAGAAGAAGAAGAAAGAGAAGAAGAAGAAGAAGAATTAGAAGAAGTAGAAGAAGAAGAAGATGTAGAAGAAGAAGAAGGAGGAGAAGAAGAAGAAGAAGAAGAGGAAGAGGACGAAGAAGAAGAAGAAGAAGAAGAGGAAGAAGAAGAAGAAGAAGGTGATGAAGAAGAAGAACAAGAAGGTAAAGAAGAAGACGATGAAGAAGAAGAAGAAGCTGAAGAAGAAGAAGAAGAAGACAATGAAGTGGAAGAAGACAAAGAAGAAGAAGAAGAAGAAGAAGAAGAAGAAAAAGTGGAAGAGGAAGAAGAAGAAGAAGATGATGATGATGATGATGAAGAAGAGAAGGAACAAGAAGAAGAAGATGAAGAAGAAGAAGAAGAAGAAGCTGTAGAAGAAGAACAAGAACAAGAATAACAACAACAAGATAAGCAATAAGAAGAAGAAGACAAACAAGAAGAAGAAGAAGAAGAAGAAGGAGATGTTGATGAAGAAGAAGAAGAAGGAGATGTTGATGAAGAAGAAGAAAAAGAAGAAGTTGAAGAAGAAGAAGAAGACAACTATGAAGAAGAGGATGAAGAGAAAGAACAAGAAGAAGAAGAGGAAGAAGAGGAGGAAGAGGTAGAATAAGAATAAGAAGAAGAAGAAGAAGAAGAAGAGGAAGGTAAAGAAAAAAATGATGAAAAAGAAGAAGAAGAAAAAGAAAAGGTAGCGAAGAAGAAGATGTGGAAGAAGAAGCAGAAGAAGAAGAAGAAGAAGAAAAAGAAGAAGAAGAAGAAGAATCAGTAGAAGAATAAGATGAGGAAGAAGAAGAAGAAGAGGAAGAAAAAGAATCAAAAGAAGAAGAACAAGAATAAGAACAAGAAGAGAAAGAAAAAGTTGAGGATTTTGAAGAAGAAGAAGAAGGAGAAGAAGTAGAAGTAGAAGAAGAGCAAGAAAATGAAGAAGATTAAAATGAAGGAGAAGAAGACGAAGTAGGAGAAGAAGACGAAGAAGATGAAGATTAAGAAGAAGAAGTAGTAGTTATAGTAGTAGAAGAAGAAGAAGAGGAAAAAGAAGAAGAACAAGAAGAAGAAGGATGAAAGAAGAAGAAGTAGAAGAAGAAGAATAACAAGAGGAAGAAGAAAAAGAAGAAAAAAGAAGTAGAGAAGAAGTAGAAGAAGGAGGAGGAGAAGAAGAAGAAGATGATGATGATGATGAAGAAGATAAAGAAGAGTAAGAAGAAGAAGTAAAATAGTAAGAAGAAGAAGGAGGATATGAGGAGGAAGAAGAAGAAAATGATGAGAGAAAAGGTAAAAAAGAAGAGGAAGAAGATGTACTACTAGATGTTGTAGTAGTAGTGGTAGTAGTAGAAGAAGTAGAAGAAGAAGAAGAAAAAGAAAAAGAAAAGATGAAGTAGAAGAAGAAAACAAAGAAGAAGAGGAAAAGGAAGAACAGGAAGAAGAAGACGAAGAGGAAGAAGTGAAGAAGAGGAAGAAGAAGAAGAACAAAAAGAGAAAGAATAAGTAGAAGGTAAAGAAGAGGAAGAAGAAGTGGAAGAAGAAGAAGAAGATGATGATGAGGAAGGAAAAGGTATAAAAGAAGAGGAAGTAGAAGAAGTAATAGATGTAAGAGTAGTGGTAGTGGTAAAAGAAGAAGAAGAAAAAGACATGAATAAGAGAAAGAAGAAGATG
>JAIUJO010002948.1:27500-37500 GCA_023846275.1 Vanilla planifolia
AGAAGAAGAAGAAGAAGAAGAAGAAGAAGAAGAAGAAGAAAAAGAAGTTGAAGAGGAAGAAGAAGAAGAAGAAGAAGAAGAAGTTGTAGTACTAGTTTAAGAAGATGAAGAGGAAGAAGAAGAAGATGAAGAAGAAGAAGTTGTAGTATTATTAGTTCAAGAAGATGAAGAGGATGAAGAAGAAGTTGTATTAGAAGAAAAAGAAGAAGAAGATCATGATGATGAAGAGGAAGATGAAGAAGAAGAAGAAGTAGAAGAAGAAGAGGAAGTAGTAGTAGAAGAAGAAGAAGAAGGAGAAGAAGATGAAGAAGAGGAAGAAGAAAAGGTAGTAGTCTTAGTCATAGAAAAAGAAGAGGAATAAGATGAAGAAGATGATGATGAAGAAGTTGAAGAAGTAGTAGTTGTAGAAGTACTAATAGTAGAAGAAGAAGAAGAAGAAGAAGAAGAAGAAGTAGAATAAGAAGTAAAAGAAGAAGAAGAAAAAGGAGGAGAAGAAGAAGAACAAGAAGAAGAAGAAGAAAAAGAAGAGGAAGAAGAAGTAGTAGTAGTAGTAATAGTAGAAGAAGAAGAAGAAATACTAGTAGTAGTAGAAGAAGAAGAAGCAATGGTACAATAAGAAGAAGAAGAATACGAACAAGAAGTAGTAGAAGTAGAAGTTGCAGATGAAGTAGTAGAAGAAGAAAAAGTAAAACGAGAAGAAGAAGAAGAAGAAGAAGAAGAAAAAGAAGAGGTAGGAGAAGAAGATGAAGAAGTAGACGAAGAAAAATTGAAGAAGAAGAAGAAGAAGAAGAAGAAGAAGTGGTAGAAGAAGAAGAAGGAGAAGAAGAAGGAGAAGAAGAGGAAGAAGAAGTAGAAGATGATGAAGAAGAAGAAGATGAAGAAGAAGAAGGTGAAGGAGAAGAAGAAGAATAAGAAGAAGAAGAAGAAGAAGAAGAAGAAGGAGAAGAAAAGAAGAAGAAGAAGAAGAAGAAGGAAAAAAGAAGAAGAAGAAGAGGAAGAGGAAGAAGAAGTAGAAGAAAAAGAAGAAGAAGAAGTTGTAGTAGTACTAGTTGAAGAAGATGAAGTGGAAAAAAGTGAAGTTGTAGCAGAAGAAGAAGAAGAAGAAGAAGATGATGATGAAGAGGAAGAGGAAGAAGAAGAAGACGAAGAAGTAGTAGAAGAAGAAGTAGTAGAAGAACAAGAAGAAAAAGATGGAGAAGAAGTGAAAGAAGAAGAAGAAGGCGTAGAAGATGAAGAAGAGGAAGAAGAAGATGTAGCAGTCTTAGTGGTAGAAAAGAAGAGGAATAAGAAGAAGAAGATGGTGATGAAGAAGTTGAAGTAGTAATTATAGCAATAGTAATAATGGAAGAAGAAGAAGAAGAAGAAGAAGTAGAATAAGAAGTAGAAGAAGAAGAAAAAAAGAACAAGAAGAAGAAAAAGAAGGAGAAGAAGAAGAACAAGAAGAAGAAGAAGAAAAAGAAGAGGAAGAAGAAGTAGTAGTTGTAGTTGTTGAAGAAGAAGGAGAAGAAATACTAGTAGTAGAAGAAGAATAAGAAGCAGTGGTAGAAGAAGAAGAAGAATATGAAAAAGAAGTTGTAGAAGAAGAAGATGGAGATGAAGTTATAGGAGAAGAAGAAGAAGAAGAAGAAGAAGAAGAAGAAGAAAAAGAAGAAGCAGGAGAAGAAGATGAATAAGTAGACGAAGAAGAAGGGAAGAAGAAGAAGAAGTAGAAGAAGAAGAAGAAGAAGAAGTGGTTGTAGTAGTAGTAGTAGAAGAAGAAGAAGAAGTAAAAGATGAAGAAGAAGAAGAAGACGAAGAAGAAGAAGAGGAAGGAGAAGAAGGTGAAGAAGAGGAAGAAGAAGAGGTAGCAGTCTTAGTAGTAGAAAAATAAGAGGAATAAGAAGAAGAAGATGATGATGAAGAAGAAGTCGAAGAATAAGTAGTAGTAGTAGTAGTAGTAGTAGTAGTAATAGTGGAAGAAGAAGAAGAAAAAGATGATGAAGAAGAAGTAGAAGGAGAAGTAGAAGAAGAAAAAGAAAAACAAAGGAGGAAGAAAAAGGAGGAGAAGAAGAAGAAGAAGAAAAAGAGGAAGTAGAAATAGTAGTAGTAGTAGTAGAAGAAGAAGAAGTAGTGGTAGAAGAGGTGAAGAAGATGAAGAAGAAGAAAAAGAAGTAGTAGAAAATGAAGTTGGAGATCGAGTAGTCGAAGAAGAAGGAGAACAGTAGAAGAAGAAGAAAAAGGAGAAGCAGGAGAAGAAGATGAAGTAGACAAAGAAGAAGGGAAGAAGAAGAAGAAGAAGGGGAAGATCAATACGAAGAATATGAAGAAGAAGCAAGAAGACAAGAAGAAGTAGAAGAAGAAGAAGATGAAGAAGATGAAGAAGAAGGAGAAAAAGCTAAAGAAGAAGAAGAAGAAGAGGATGATGATGATGAACAAGAAGAAGAAGAATAAGAAGCAGGAGAAAAAGTAGAAGAAAAAGCAGTAGAACAAGAAGAGGTAGAAGAAGATGAAGAAGGAAAAGAAGAAGAAGTAGATAGACCAAAAATAGAAGAAGAAGAAGAACATGAACAAGAATGAGAAGAAAAAGAAGAAGAAGAAGAAGAAGTAGAAGTAGAGGATTAAGAAGAAGAAGAAAAAGAACGAGAAGGAGAACAAGAAGAAGTAGACGAAGAAGAAGTAGTAGTAGTAATAAGAGAGGGAGAAGAAGATGATGATGATGATGGTGAAGTAGTAAAAGTAGTAGTAACAATAATAGTAGTAGTAGTAGAAGAAGAAGTAGAAGAAAAAGATGAAGGAGAAGAAGATGAAGATGAAGAAGAAGAAGAAGAAGAAGAGAAAAACGAAGAAGAAGAAGAAGATGAAGAAGTTTAAGAAGAATAAGATGAAGAAGTTGAAGAATAAGAATAATAAGAAGAAGAAGATGAAGTAGTAGCAGAGGAAGGAGGACGAGAAGAAGAACAGGAAGGAAGAAGAAGATGAAGATGAAGAAGAAGAAGAAGAGGAAGAAGAAGAAGAAGTGGAAGAAGTAGAAGAAGAAGAAAAAGTAGAAGACAAAGAAGAAGAAGGGGAAGGAGAAGAAGAAGAAGAAGAAAAAGATAAAGAAGATGAAGGAGAAGTAGAAGATGACGAAGAAGAAGATGAAAATAAGAAGAAAAAGAAGAAGAAGAATAAAAAGAAAAAGAAGAACAAGAACAAGAAGAACAAGAAGAAGAAGTAGAAGAACAAAAAGTAGAAGAAGGAGAAGAAGGAGAAGGAGAAGACGAAGAGGAAGGAGTAAAAGAAGTAGAAGATGAAGAAATTGAAAAAGTGGAAGAAGAATAGGAAATAGAAGATAAAGAAGAAGAAGAAGAAAAAGAAGAAGTAGAACAAAATGAAGAAGAAGAAAATGAAATAGAAGAAGCAGAAGAATAAGATACCAAAAGAGAAGAAGTAGAAAACACAGAGGAAGATGAAGAAGGTTTAGAAGAAGTAGAACAAGAAGAAGAAGAAGAAGATAGAAAAGAGGAAGTAGAAGAAGAAGAAGAAGAAGAAGAAGCAGAAGAAGAAGAAGGAAAAGAAGAAGAAGAAGAAGAAGAAGAGGAAGAAGAAGACAATGAAGAAGAGAAGAAGAAGAAGAAGAGGAAGAAGTTGAAGAAGAAGAAGAAGAAGCAGAAGAAGAAGAAGTAGAAGAAGAAGTAGAAGAAGAAGTAGTAGTAGTAGTAGTAGTAGTAGTAGTAGTAGTAATAGTAGTAGTAGAAGATGAAGAAGAAGAAGAAGTATTAGTAGTAGTAGAAGAAGAAGAAGAAGTAGTAGTAGTAGATGAAGAAGAAGATGATGATGATGATGATGATGAAGTAGAAGAAAAAGTATTAGAAGTAGTGGTAGTAGATGAAGAAGAAGAACATGAAGAAGAAGAAGTAGAAGAGAAGAAGTAGGAGAAGAAGAAGATTCAAAAGAAAATGAAGAATAAGACTAAGAAGAGGAAGTAGAAGAAGAAGAAGATGATGATGATGAAGAAGAAGAAGTAGAAGAAGAAGATGATGAAGAAGAAGAAAGGAAGTAGAAGAAGTAGAAGGGGAAGAAGTACAATAACAATAAGATGAAGTACTAGTAGTAATAGTAGTAGAAGAAGAAAAAGAAGAAGAAGTAGCAGTAGAAGAACAAGAAGAAGAAGAAGAAGAGGAGAAGAAGTAGAAGAAGGGAATAAGAGGAAGAAGAAGGAGAAGAAGATCAAGACGATGAAGAAGGAGAAGAAGTAGAAGAAGAAGAAGAAGAAGAAGAAGAAGAAGAAGAAGTAGAAGAGGAAGATGAAGAAAATGAAAACGAAGAAATAGAAGAAGAAGAAGAAGAAGAAGGAGAAGAAGTACAAGAAGAAGAAGAAGAAGAAGAAGAAGAAGAAGAAGAAAGAGAAGAAGAATAAGTAAGAGAAGAAGAAAAAGAAGAAGAAGAAGAATAGGAAAAAGATGTAGAGAAAGATGAAGAAGAAGAAGAAGAAGATGAAGAAGTCGTAGAAGAAGAAAAAAAACAAGAAGAAGAAGAAGAAGTTGTAGTAGTAGTTGTAGTTGAAGAAGTTGAAGAAGAAGAAGAAGAAGAAGTTGTAGTTGTAGTAGTTGAAGAACATGAAGAAGAAGAAGAACAAGAAGAATAAGAAAAAGAAAAAGAAGCAGTCGAAGTAGAATCAGGAGAAGAAGAAAAATAACGAAAAAAAAGATGTAGAAAAAAAACAGGAAGAACTAGAAGAAGAAGATGATGATGATGATGATGAAGTAGAAGAAAAAGAATAAGAAGTAGTAATAGTAGTAGAAGAAGAAGAACATGAAGAAGAAGAAGTAGAAGAGAAGAAGTAGAAGAATAAGACGAAGAAGAGGAAGTAGAAGAAGATGATGATGATGATGATGATGATGATGAAGGAGAAGAAGAAGAAAAAAGTAGTAGAAGAAGAAGGGGACGAAGTAAAATAATAAAAAGATGAAGAAGTAGTAGTAATAATAGAAGAAGAACAAGAAGAAGTTGTAGCAGTAGAAGAACAAGAAGAAAAAGAAGAAGAGGAGAAGAAGTAGAAGAAGAGAATAAGAGAAAGAAGGAGAAGAAGAAGAAGAAGATCAAGACAACAAAGAAGGAGAAGTAGAAAAAGAAGAAGAAGAAGAAGAAGTATAAGAGGAAGATGATGAAAATGAAAATAAAGAAGTAAAAGAAGAAGAAGAAGAAGAACAAGGAGAAGAAGTAGAAGAAGTAGAAGAAGAAGAAGAAGAAGAAGAAGAAGAAGAAAAGAAAGAAGAAGAAGAATTGGAAAAAGATGTAGAGAAAGAAGAAGAAGAACAAGAAGAAGAAAATGAAGAAGAAAACATAGAAGAAGAGGAAAAAAAGAAGTTGTAGTAGTAGTAGTTTAAGAAGATGAAGAAGTAGAAGAAGAAGAAGTTGTAGCAGTAGTTCTTGAGAAAGATGAAGAAGAAGAAGAGCAAGAAGAATCAGAAACAGAAGTAGTTGCAGTAGAATAAGAAGAAGAAGAAGAAGAATAACGAAAAAAAGATGTAAAAAAAGAACAGGAAGAAGTAGAAGAAAAGAAGAAGTAGAAGTAGAGGAGGAAGAAAAAGAAGAAGAAGAAGAAGAAGTAGTAGACAAACAAGAAAAAGAGTAAGAAGAAGAAGAAGAAGAAGTACAAGAAGAAGATGAAGAAAAAGAAGAAGAAGAAGAAGAAGTTGGAGAAGAAGAAGAGGAAGAAGAAGAGGAAGATGAAGGGGAAGAAGAAGAATGAGATGATGAAGAAGAAGAAGAAGAAGAAGGAGAAGAAGAAGAAGAAGAGGAAGAAGAAGAAGTTGTGGTAGAAGAAGAAAAAGTAGTAGTAGTAGATGAAGAAGAAGAAGAAGATGAAAAAGAAAAACAGAAGAAGAAGAAGATGTTAAAGAGGAAGATGCTTAAGTAGAAGAAGAAGAAGAGGCACAAGTAGTAGTAGCAGAACAAGCAGTAGTAGAAGAAGAAGAAAAAAAAGAAGGAGAAGAAGAAGTGAATGAAGAAGAAGAAGGAGAGGTAGTAGTCATAGTAGTAGACAAGAAGAAGAATAAGAAAAAGAGGAAGAAGATGATGAAGCAGAAGAAGAAGAAGTAATAGTAATAGTAATAATAGATGGAAAAGAAGAAAAAGAAGTGAAAGAAGTAAAAAAAAGATGTAGAGGTAGAAAAAGAAAAGGAAGAAGAGGGAGAAGGAGAAAAAGAAGAAGAAGAAGATGTAAACGATGAGGAAGAAGAAGTAGAGAAAGAAGAAGAAGAAGAAGAAGAAGAATAAGAAGTAGAAGTAGTCGTAGTAGTAGTAGTATAAGAAGAAGAAAAAGAATTAGAACAAGATGATGATGATGATGACGATGAAAAAGAAAAAGATGTAGTAGTAGCAGTACTATTAAAGAAGAAGAAGAAGAAGAAAAAGAATAAGAAGAGGAAGAAGAATGGAAGGCATAGAAGAAGAAGAAGTTTAAAAAGAAAAAGAAGAATAAAACGAAGAAGATGAAGAAGAAGAAGAAGATGATGATGACGATGAAGAAGAGGAAGAAGAAAACATGAAGGAGTAGAAGAAGAAGAAGTAGGAGAAGAAGTACAGTAAGAAGAAGAAAGAGAAGAAGAAGATGAAGAAGAGAGGTAGAAGAAGTAGTCGTAGTAGTAGTTGTAGAAGAAGAAGAAGAAATAATAATATTAGTAGTATAAGAAGAAGAAGAAGAAAAGAAGAAGAAGAAGAAGAAGGAGAAGAAGAAGAAAAGAAGAAGAAGAGGAGGAAGGAGAAGACGGAGGAGAAGAAGAAGAAGGAGAAGAAAAAGAAGAAGAAGATGAAGAAGAAGATGGAGAAGAAGAAGAAGATGACGACAAAGCAAAAGAATAAGAAGTAGAAGAAAAAAGTAGTAGTAGTAGTAGTAAAATAAGAAGATGATCAAGAAGAAGAGAAAAAGAGTAAAAGAAAAAGAAGAAGATGAAGAATCAAAAGTAGAAGTTTAATAAGAAGAAAAGGTCGAAGAAGAAGAAGAAGAAGAGAAGAAGTAGTAGAAGAAGAAAAAGAAGTAATAGTAGAAGAAGAAGTAGAAGGATTAGAAGAAGAAAAAAGAGGAAGATGTAGTAATAGAAGTAGTAGAAGAAGAAGAAGAGGAAAAAGAAGAAGAGAAGAGGAAGAGGAAGCAGTAGTTGTAAGGAAGAAGAAGAAGAAGAACAGGAAGAAGCAAAAGAGGAAGACAAAGAAGTTGAAGAAGAAGAAGAAGTAGTAGTAGTCGTAGTTGTAATAGGACAAAAAGGAGAAGAAGAAGAAGAAGAAGAAGGAGATCAAAAAGAAGTAGAAGAAGAACGAGAAAGAGAAGATGAAGAAGTAGTTGGAACAGTAGTAGTAGTAGTAGAAGAAGAAGAAAAAGAACAAGAACAAGAAGTAGTAATGGAAGTAGAAGAAGAAGAAGTAATGGTTGTTGTAGTAGCATTTGTAGTAATAGTAGTATAAAAAGAAGAAGAAGCAGAAGAAGAAGAAGACGAAGAAGGAGAAGGAAAAGAAGTAGAAGAAAAAGGAGAAGGAAAAGAAGTAGAAGAAAAAGAAGAAGAAGAAGACGAAGAAGAAGAAGAAAAAGATGAAGAAAAAGAAGATGAAGAAGAAGAAGGAGAAGAAGAAGAAGAAAAAGAGCAAGAAGAAGATGAAGATGATGATGATGATGACGAAGAAGTAGATGAAGAAAAAGAAGAAATGTAGTAGTAATAATAGTAGTAGTAGAGTAGTAGTAGTACAAGAAGAAGAAGAAGAAGGAGAGAAGTAGTAAAAGAAGAAGTTGAAAAAGAAAACAAAGAAGAAGAGGAAGAAGAGGAAGAAGAAGAACAATAAGAAGAAGAAAAAGAAGAAGAAGAAGATGACGATGAAGAAGAACAAGAAGAAGAAGAAGATGACGATGAAGAAGAACAAGAAGAAGAAGAAGAAGAAGTAGGACAAGTAGATGAAGAAGAAGAAGATGATGATGATGGTGACGACGAAGAAGAAGAAGTAGAAGAAGAAGTAGAAGAAGAAGCAGAAGAAGAAGGAGAAGAAGAAGAAGAAGAGAAAGAAGAAGAAGAAGATGAAGAAGAACAAGAAGAAAAAGAAAAAAAGAGGTAGAAGAAGAAGAAGAAGAAGAAGAAGCAGAAGAAGAAGATGTTGAAGAAGAAGTAGAAGAAATAGTAGAAGAAGAAGTAAAGGAAGAAGAAGAAGAAGAAGAAGAAGAAGAGGAAGAGGAAGAAGAAGAACAAGAAGAAGAAGAATAATTAGATGAAGAAGAAGAAGGCATAGAAGAAGAAGAAGAAGGAGAAGAAGGACGAGAAGAAGAAGAAGAAGAAGACGAAGAAGAAGAAGCTGTAGTCATAGAAGTAGAAGAAGAGGAGCAGGAAGAAAAAGAAGAAGAAAAAAAGTGGAAGATGAGGACAAAGAATTAGAAGAAGAAGAAGAACAAGAAGTATTAGAAAATGATAAAGAAGTAAAAGAAGAAGAAGAAGAAGAAGATGGAGAAGAAAAAGAAAAAGTGAAGTAGAAGAAGAAGAAGAAGAAGAAAAAGAAGAAGAAAAAGAAGAAGAAGTAGAAGTAGATGAAGAAGAAGGGTTAGGAGTACAAGATAAGAAAGTAGAAGTAAAAGAAGAAGAAGAAGGAGAAAAAGAAGAAGAAGAAGTAGTAGTACTAGTAGTAGTAATAGAAGAAGAAGGAGAAGAAGGAGGAGAAGAAGAAGACAAAGAAGAAGAAGAAGAAGAAGAAGAAGAAGAAGAAAAAGAAGATGAAGTCCAAGATGAAGATGAAGAAGAGGAAGATGAGGAAGAAGAAAGAGAAAAAGAAGAAGAAGAAGATGATGAAGAAGAAGAAAATGAGGAAGAAAAAGAAGAACAAGAAGTATTAGCAGAAGAAGAAGAAGAAGAAGATTAAGTAGGAGTAGAAGAGAAGAAGTAGAAGAAGAAGAATCTCATAAAAAACATGTAGAAGAGGATGTAGAGGAAGAAGAAGAAAAGGAAGAAGAAGAATAAGAAGTAGAAGAAGAAAAGGAAGAAGTAGAAGATGAAGAAGAAGAAGATGAAGAAGAAGACGATGATGATGATGAACTTGAAGTAGAAGTAGAAGAAGAAGAAGAAGGAGAAGAAGATGAAGAAGAGGGAGAAGAAGAAGAAGAAGTAGAAAAAGAAGAAGAAGAAGATGAAGAGAAGAAGTAGAAGGCAACAAAAAAGAAGAAAGAGAAGGCAAAGAAGAAGAAGCACAAGAAGAAGAAGAAGTAGAAGTAGTAGAAATAGAAAAAGAAGAAGAAGAAGAAGAGGAAGAAGATGAAGAAGAAGATGAAGAAGAAGAAGAAGTAGAAGAAAACGAAGAAGAAGAATAAGAAGATGATGATGAAGAAAAAGAAGAAGAAGAAAAAGATGTAGAAGAAGAAGAAGAAGAAAGAGAAGAAGAAAAAGAAGAAGAAGAATAAGTAGACAAAGAGGAAGAGAAAGAAGGACAATAACTAGAGGAAGAAGAAGAAGAAGAAGTAGTAGAAGTAGAAGAAGAAGAAGAAGAAGAAGAAGAAGAAGTGGATGAAGGAGAAGAAGAAGATGAAGAAGAAGAAGAAGAAGAAGAAAAAGAAGTAGAAGAAGAGGAAGAAAAATAATTAGAAGAAGAAGAGCAACAAGTAGTGGAAGAAGAAGATGGAGATGAAGAAGGAGATGAAAAAGTAGAAGATGAAGAAGAAGATTGAGAAGAAAAAGAAGAAGATTGAGAAGAAGAAGAAGAAGAAGAAGAGGTAGAAGATGGTGATGAAGAAGAAGATGAAAAAGAAGTAGTAGTAATAGTAGTAATAGCGGTAGGGGTAGAAGTAGAAGAAAAAGAAAAACAAGAAGAAGAGAAAAAGAAGTAAAAAAAAAAGAAGAAGGAGAAGTAGAATTACAAGTATAATAAGAAGAAGAGGAAGAAGAAGAAGAAGAAGAAGAAGAAGAGAAGTAGCAGAAGAAGAAAAAGAAGAAGAAGACGTAGTAGAAGAAGAAGAAGAAGTAGAGGAAGAAGAATAAAAAGAAGTAGTTGTAGTAGTAGTAATAAAGGAAGA